>CANYCX010082446.1:0-15540 GCA_948193385.1 Breynia disticha f. nivosa
GCTTAGAAATCGTATTATTAAATACGTCATGATATGGCGGGTCATGTAATTTATAAATTTGTGAATAGGAATTTATACATGCAAATACTATGGAAAGCTAGCCTAGTATTTAAGTTATGTCAAATACCAGAAGCACAGTCCTAGAAAAGGCTAAATAGTGGACTGAGGGAAGGTGCTCTGTGCACTGAAGACTGTAGCTTTCGTGTGATGTAATATAATAAACATGCGTTCATAAGTTGAGAATACATCACAACACTATTGAGTATAGTGTGTCAAAGCCGGCAAAGGGATGGAAAATAATTAAAATTGAAATTAATCTCAATTTTTCTTATGTGAGACCCGGTAGCAGTCAAATGTATTTCTACACGTTCCCTTCTTACTTTGATATTATTGTGAAGGATGTGTCATAGTGTTCAATTTGATTAGATTATACAAATAGGCTGCACTAGCTATGAGTGGGCAAGCGTTAACTTTTTTGGTTAGATGCTATGACATATGGTGGATCAATAGTAAATGAGGAAGATTATTTCCAAAGATATCACTAGAGTTCATATAACACGGGGCCCAAATTATTGTGTTCTTGTGAGAAATTTGATTAATGTGGTTAATCACTGGTTCTTGCAAGATATGTAATTAGTATTTATGACAAAATTTCATGAGATTAAAACGAGTCGAAATTGGTGATATTAGGAAAGTAATATAGGGAATAATCACGTTTAGACAAAAAAAGAAAATAGCGAGTAATTTTCTATCATACTTGAGCTGATTAATTGCCAGAAGCTCATTTCGTTGAAGGTCGCGCACCCGCATTACATAAGATGGAAAAACGATACCTAAAGAGAGAATCTGTACTCGCAATCGTCTTGTGCGAGTGAAAGATGAAAGAATAATTTATTCCGCCCATGACATTTGGGTTGCCGAATAAATATAATTAAGTTAATGGACTTAATTGTGATTTATTTGGTTGAAGGATTAAATTAGAAACACTTTTAGTTTAGGGAGTAAAGTGCAAATGTGCGTGGAAAGGTATTTATTTACCAATAGGTACCTCCACATCTATATAAACACATTCTCCACCACATTTTCTGTCTTACACATTAACTACCAACATGAAAAATCAGATTTTGGTGAAGTTTTAGAATGAGATTCTAAAAATACTCTCTCGGTGTTCGGTTTCCAGTGTATGATCGGGTGCGAAACATTGCCCGTATCCAGACGCTCTGCGCCTGTGGATACGAGCGTGCCCTCAACGAGGTATCATTCTTCTTCCGCTGCATCCAACGGAAATACAGGTTATGTTTCCGTTCATTTTATTTACGCGCTTTAATTAATTATAAGTAAATTAATTGGTATTATGTATATATATGTGTTATATGCGTGTTCTTTCAATAATAATAATAATAATAATAATAATAATAATAATAATAATAATAATAATAATAATAATAATAATAATTTACAACGTACACACACATTTATGTATGGATTAGAATTTCAAATGATGAATTTGATTTTGATTTACATTTTAATTCTTATCTTGTAAAGATTCATTTGTATGTATTTGCCTCTTTTTGGAAGTTGACAAATGTCGTCCTTTCCTAACAACGAAAGCGTAAACGAAGTTAAAAATTTGAAATGCAAGCGTGCCAGGAATTTTTATGTTATCCCAAACTATAAGCGCAGAATCTGAAATTAATCAAACGATTGATAAAATGAGAAAATGAGAACGATCGATTCCCAAGTGTCTTTGACTCAATAGACGTAAAATTGTCAAATCGAAAATAAATAAATAACAAGAAAACTGGATACAACGGTAAAAATTAAGGAAAATACAAAAAATAAATCTTCTCAAAGGATGAAACAGTACTATAAAGTAATAGCAGAGTTGCTGTCTGATGATGGATGATTGAATCTCCTTGTCTTCCTTTATTCTCCTGGATTTGAAGGGTTCCTAGAGAGGGTTGCCTTCTTGTGACAACAAAATAATTTCCTTTGGCGGCCACCAAATATTATGTCACAAAATAAATATCTCCTTGATTTGATCCTATCAAATATTCTATGATTTGTCTTCTTTCCTCAATTCTCCCCAACATTAAGAGGCTTAATGCATATATGAGGGCTCTTGATGTTGCTTTCCCAACAAAACATAACATGAAACTTGGGATCCAATTTGGGGAATTGGACTATCGCTTTTATTTAAGAGATACATCGCGCACCCATCGAAGGGTCGAGCTTCTCCGAGTATATAGAAATGTTACGAGCCCATGAATTCTAAACTATGTCCATAAAGAGGAAATATCCCAGACTATGTTCGTAAAGAGGGAATTGACATTTTCAAATTAAAAAACTATATTGAGTCTTGACCTTCAAGTTCTCGCACGCCAAATCATCATCCTACTTCTACTAATCAATCTTCCTCTGCAAGCCATTCCCAATCAATTTCCCAATTCCAAACCCCAAAACCTAATTCCCCCAAAATAGATACACACGCCCCTTTTCTCTCAAACACGCAACGCTCAACTCACCGTTTTGACTCTCATCGAGCCGGCCAACCATTGTCGTCCAGCCAACGCACACCGACTCGCGACTCACAATAACCGCACAAGGTCCCACGCACCGAGCCACGACTACATACCTTTGCCTCATTCTCCCACATCAACTTGTGCATTGCTTTGCTTGGTGCTCGTGACGAAGGCCTGACTGCTCCTCTACAACGTCTGAACGCCTCCGTCACCTGTCTCTCGAGTCGCAAAGCCTTCCCACCTTTTTGCAAGGTCCCCAAATGGCTCCCCAAAGGAAGGGCCACTTTGGTCGTGCTCGGCCTAGCATGCCTCTCAAGCTTGCCACCATTTTCTTCCAAGGGAACTCACTTCTCCCTCAACCTCATAACCCATTCTCTATCCATGGAACCCCAGGTAAGTTTTATGCCTTTTCTTGTGTGATTAACCGGCCAGAGACCAAGGTTAATCTTTGCGCTTTGATGTAGGTTTCGCTAGGGTTTATTACGGAGGCACTAGGAGGAAATGTTTTAAATTCAGAATGTACAAAGGTAGAATTGTGGCTTGGTTGGTTTTTTGTTTGTTTTTTGTGGTTAGTATGTCTTGCTTACAGGTTTGGGTCTACTAATTATAGGGGAGACAATGCAGAGTTTTCATGAAAATCTCTAATCCTCACTTATTTTATGACAGATTGTGCTCTTAATCTTGAGGATACACTCGCGAGTCCCTCAGCTGAACATTTCATTCCTTTGTCACATGTCGGCAGTAGCTTTCTTTTTAGGTCTACTATTTTACTTTTGAGCTAAGTTCTTATGTTTAATACAAATCTTTTTAGGGAATGGGATTGGATACTGCAACACCCTCATCTCCTGCTCGGAGACCCTCAATGTTTACTATAGCACTGACGATGGCATCTGTGCCTATTTCTTATCAGTTCCATTTGGCGATAGCTTGGCTCTCACCTCAAAAAATCTTGTGGCCCCTAAGCAGATGTGTTGTTGGGCTCCTATAATGGAGGGTTACTCTGCTTGGATTGAGGAATTATCTTCTTATTTTCATTCTCTGTTGACCTCTATTGGCATTACTGACTTCATCAAGTTAACATCTAAGCTCGACAAGGCTCAACCCTACATGGTTGTCGATGCTCTGAAGTTTTGGAGTCAGGAATGTAACACCTTTCTACTTCCTCACTGTCCAATGTCCATCACAATTTGGGACATCATTGCTATCACAGGGCTTCCAATTCAGGGACATAAGATCCAGTGCATTGTCATTTCACCCCACAATTTTGACGAATCCTTATTTTACCCCACATCTTTACAAAGCCAGCACTTTTACTTCTGTAAGCTTCTATTTGGCACATTTACTCAGTGACCGCAATTCTTTATAATTTAATTTTTCTTTTACAGACTTTGGCCATTGGAACCAACCTTTCTGATGTTAACCAAGAACATTTTGCCTTCCTATAGAAACTCTCCCTCTTGTCTATGCCAAGCTGTCTGGCAATAAAATGGCTTTTGCTACTATCTTATTAGCCCACTTTTACAAAAAAGCCTGCATAGCCATCTCAAAACAACTACTGCATTCTCTTCCAAAACCCTTTTGGCTTTTATAGTTCTGGCTTTTTCTTTATTTTTTAGAGTTCATAAACTTTAGCTCAATCGATCTAGATATCACTTCAGCTAGTTTATCTGTGCTCTATGGACCTTGACCAAATAGAGAACTACTTTATGGCGCTCATTGCAGATAGTGCTCCTCTGAGATTCCTTTTTGGCTCTAACAATAGTCCGCTCCCTCTGTCACTGCAACACTTTTCCACCAATGCTAAAGCTATTGCCTTGCCGTGCTGGTGTCTTTTCACCAAATTCGATATCTCCTTGTCGACTTTTTACCCACCACCATAGGCCCTACAAAATCTTTGGGTGTCTCTTTGGTTTTCTACTTTCAACACCTTTTGTGCAAATAGTTTGGTTTAACCTAAGGTATCCCTGGAGTCGCGGCTTGCCACCTCTGCTTTAAGTATTCTTACTCCTTTAATGATGTTTCCACCTACCATAAATGGATCTTATACAAACTGGTGGACAAATGTACTTATGCTCCCTAGCTAAGATATTGAAATCCAACAAGGTTTCTTTTGGTGGGAGCTTAAAAAAACCTCCCTCTTTCCTCGTTCATGTAGACCTGACACTAACAACCATTTTGGATCTAAGGAGCAGCCTGACTTCCCCATCCAATAAAAAGAACCGAGTGACAACCCTTCCTTATCCCAAAAACTAATTTCCCAACTCCGTGCATTTCACGATAGTACCTTTGCATAGCTAGAACGCCTAATTGCTAGTGTGGTCAAGGAGGACACACCATCTCCTTCTAATCTTCTAGTGTCATCCCCAACTTCATTGTTTGTAATTTTCACTCCTTTTATAGTATCATCTTCTACGACTGGCCCTTTTCTCTTTCTAGTGGTTAAAATTCTGATATGACGTGACCTTATTATTTGTGATGGTTGGACTTGTATATTGACCTGTTGATCTTTTAGGCTTTAATTGAGAGTTGTAACATATTGGACGCTATTATGTCCCATGACTAGGTGGATCCACTAGCCACTGTCAAGTTACAAAGCATGTTCACCTCCCTCTCCAACCTTCTCTCAGGGAGGTTTCTGAGGAGGATATTATTGTGGCCAAAGGTGCTCTTTGACAAATCCATGACCTTGAGATTTCCTCTATGACTTTTAAGACAGCCAAGTCGGCTGCTGATACTATCAGCGTCGTCTTGCACCCTAAACTGAACACCATTCAGAAATTCTCACTACGAACTATAAAAAATTGGATTACTGTTCTTTCGCAAGACTCTGCCTCTGTTGTGTCCAAAAAAGATAAGGTAGCAGCCCAAATGTCTCAATTTTAGTTTCTCAACAATGCTTACGAGACTCGGTGTCAGAGTGACCAATCCCTTACCTCTGACTTTGTTGCCCAACGTGCAGTGATTGACGAAAAACTGGCCACCATTGACCGTTGGAGGGAAGAGATTTGAGCCTTAGAAGGGAAGATTTCAGCATGGAGTCCCTTATTGTTGTCGGGTTAGAATCTCTAAGTTGACTTGCGAGTCAATTGAATGAGGAGTGTTCCATTACTACCAACGAGGATGACTTTTTGTATGATTTATAGAAATTTCCATTAGCCTATTCCTTTATTGATTTTATTCTTACAATGAGAGTCGTGAAAGGCCTACTCATAGATTTATAGTACATCAGGCTCTATGCTATGATTTTCCCACATAGTTGGGACATTCTTTTTTAGGTACTTGCCATTGATGAATTTCAAGTGCACTTGCCCCTGCAAGCTTTCCAGCCAATAAGCATTCCCTGACAAAACTTCTTTGAGTCTGAAAGACCTTTCCCAATTTGCAGACCACTTGCCATAAACTTGATCTTTAGTGCCTACAGGTATATCACTTTTCGCACAAGCTATCCTTTCTCAAAGGATTTTACCTATACCTTTTTGTTGTAAGCTTTTAACACATTTTGTTTCTACAAAATCATTCCATCCAGGGCTTCTAATCTTGTTGCATCAAGATCCCCCAGCTCCATGACCTTAGTGTAAGAAAATTCTTCCAGTGAGAGATCATTTTGCTGAGTCACTCTCAATGACAGGACTACTACTGCTCTTTTTCATTCTCATGCATGCGACACTCCTCTACCATATGATGATTGTTAGCAAATTCATCAAGAGAAACATTCTCTTTTTTATGTTTTATAGTCCATTTGAACTCCCTCAATGAAGGTGGTAATTTGTCAATTATTGAAGACACAACTACTTCTTCATTCCTTTTAAGATTATATTGACTATAATGATTTAGAATTCTTTTGAATTCACAAAATTGTTCCATGACAAACCTACCATACACCATTTTAAAATCATTAAAGTTAAAGACAAAATTTCTTACTAGTAGCGTCCTCTTTCATATACCTTTTCTCCAGCCTCTCCCACAGCTCCTTAACAGACTATACGTTGTGGTACAGATAAAAAAGGGAATCATTTATCGCATTAAGAATATGCCCCCTACATGTGTAGTCATCTGTCTCGTTTTTTCATCGTAGAAAATTTCCTCCATCAAAATGATCAAGTTTGATGATATTAGCTTCCATGTCTTTGATTGAAGTCATTGTCACAAGAAAATATTCCTTTAGATTGTAGGACCAAATTTTTTGAGAGCATTGACAATAGCTTCAAAGCTTGTATCGATGCCACTTTCCTAAAGGAATATTTATTGTCTATTCTGCATTGAGTAAGCAAATCACCTCTAGGATACGATGAATCAACCCTGTTTGTACTCGCAGTAGTGAAATAGTATCGAAAAAAGAAGTTGTCTTAGAGAACTATTTTAAGAACTTATTGTTCTTAGTTTTTGTTGTGTGTTTTGCTCTTTCATTCAATCCCTTCTATAGGTATAACTAGAAGAAGTTAAATGGATTAACAATTAAGTGAAATTATTCCATTTAATAACATAAAACTCATCTCCCTTAAATTTTAAGAGTTACATCCTTTAATCTTAAGGAGTTTCATGAGTCATCTCCTTTAATCTTAAGGAGTTTCATTCTTGAATTTTTAAGAGTTTTTCTCATTTAGGTTATTAATTTTAAGATGCTTTAATCCATTGAATTTCATGAGTTTCAACCTTTAATCTTCACTAATCTAATGAGTTTCATTTCATTTTGAAGATGTTTAATAGTTTCTTGTTTGTCATCTGCTTAAATTATATGGTTGATCATGTTGTCTAAACTTTTATGTTTGCAGAATAATTATTTTTGTAAAAGCATCAGAAAAAAAATTGTTCTGTTAGAAAATGAACATAATCTAGAGCTAGCTAGAAATGATGAAATTTAAGAAGTGAATGAAAACGTTGTTGAACATAAATTGTTACAAATATTTACGGATTATTATTGCTATACAAATCTTATTTTAAGAATAGAACAGGTTCATTTTTTTCTGATGAAGTTATTGAAGTTGAGATCTTTGAACAAATCCATAGTAAAATAGTAGCAACCATCATCTTCCTCTCTATGAAATAAAACTAAACTCTCCACAAATAAGGATTTATATACAAAACTGTGAAAATTCCCAGTAATATTGGTAAATGCTATCATATATATTTTTAGGCTATAAATATTATATTTTTTTCATGTATTCTGAGTGTTTATCATTGAAAACAGCTCATTTATCCCTTATTTGATATTTTGCAAGTTAGGTAATGACTCTGTAGGACTTGTGGACAAAATTATGACGAAACAAAGTTTAAACGGATGAGTTTGGTGAGGCTGTCGAAGTACATAGATGTTGACCAAAGTACACAGACACAGTGTAAGAATTACGTGGACATCATCGTGTTCATGTACTAGATCAGAAGTGCTACACAAAGAAAATGATACTTACACGGACGCTACCTGTTTGTGTGCTTTATCGGATTTTTGACTTCCAGCGGCAGTTTTGTCACATGGGAGAAAAGAAAAAGAAGAGTTTTAATAAAACAACCCTAGCCAACATTCTATCATATTCTCTCATTCTAACACACCACCATATTTTTGAGAAGAAATCAATTTTTATAAAGGCCAAGATGTGAAGAACATGATAGGAGCAAAGACCAGCGAAGATTAAAGAGCAGGCAGGGCACCTATAGTAGAATCGTTATGGTTTTCTATTCAGTTAACAAGTTATCTTCTATATGTTTTCTGCTATTTTTCCTTTAATTATGAACTAAACTTCTTAGAAACTTAGGTTAAGATGAACCATTGCTTGTTGAACTAGATTTTGGAAATTATTTTTATCATTGAGTTGTTTGTTGACTGAGATTTAATTAAGACTTATCTTGCTATTGTTAATATCCTGAACAACGCTTGTGATCGACATATTATTTGTATAGTACTAATCTAGAGATCAAAAATAGGATAGGTCACTCGTAATTAAAAGGAGTTGCACACAAATCTAGAGAGAGATGGACATAAATTCTTCAGATTAATGTCAAATTTAATAGGGTAATTCATATATTATTAATGTAGTGTTGTTTGATTTAACTTTGAAAAAGATTTTATTACAAATTAGTTAATGCTAGATGTTAACTACATCGAGAGATGAATTAATATAATTTAGAAATCACCATGGTTTAGTCATAATAACAACAATAATTCTAATTGACAATTAAAAACTCTGGGAATTCGAGATCTAAATGTTGCCTTTGACAACTGTTTTAATCTCTGAGGGTACTACGTTGATTAACAGAAAATTATTTTCAGTTTTTTATTTATAATTTTCTTTGTTTTCTATTTCTAGGAAAATTATAAAAAATTGAGAAAATATGTTCAAAAGTTGTCATTCTCTAGTTTAGAATACTGAAAAATTTGTTCAAATTCAACTAATTTTATAAAAAAATTTTATGAAAGAATATGAAAAATGTATAAGTTATGATTTTTCAACTATTCTTTTCATAATCAAATTGTAAAATATATCTCAAATTTCATATTAAAAACTAATAAAATATATAAATCAATAATATTTATAAAATTATCAAATCTATACATCAATAATTTTTTATAAAAGTAAAAACACACATGTTCTCTCTCTACAATTTCTTTAATAATAAAAAAGAGAAATAATATTTTTAAAATTTTTGAGATTAAGAGAGTTTAGCGTATTTTCTAGTTTTCTAACTTATAAAACTATAGAAAACAAGCTCTTTTTTGTAAGAGAAAACTATGTAAAGTACTTTTAGTAGTTTTAAATGTCTAGTTATAATTTGACAAACCTTGTTTTCTATTTTGCTTGGAAAAAAAGTAATTTTGAACATGTTTTCTATTTTTTTTAATTTTCACAAAAAAGATTTTTTAGAAAAGTTGTATAATTTTCTGTTAATGAACGCACCCTTAGCTTTTAATTCTTGTTAGTTTAATTAGTAATTTAGTTCCTTTCATTAATTTCACTACATCTGGCAGGCTAAATAATAACAAATTGTCGGGATTGCCAAATTTTTTGCCTCTTTTTGAAAGTTGACAAACGTCGTCCTTTCTTAAAAAATGAAAGCATGATCGAAGTTAGAAAAATGAAACACGAGCATGCTAGGAATATTTATGTTATCCCAAACAATAAAGTAATTGCAATGCGTGAAATCTGAAATTAATCAAACGATTGATAAAATTAGAAAATTAAGACAATCTCTTCCCAAGGGTCCTTGACTCAATTAACGTAAAATCTTCAAATTGAAAATAAGTAAGAAAACTGAATATAATGGTAAAGCGTAAGAAAAATACGAAAAATAAAGCTTGTCAATGGCTGAAACAATACTATAAAGTAAGAGCAGAGTTGTTGTCTTATGATGGATGATTGAATCTGCTTGTCTTCCTTTATTCTTCTATATTTGTAGGGTTCCTGGTGATGGTTGCCTTCTTTCGATTGCGAAATAATTTCCTTTGACAGAAAATACTTTCCTTTGGCAGTCACCAAATATTCTGTCACAAAATAAATATCTCCTCGATTTGATCCTATCAAATATTCTGTGATTTGTCTTTTTTCTTCAATTCCTACAAGACTTCATAACCAACCCTGTACTTGCACACATTTGGGCTCCCGTTTAAGTTGGCCCATTGGCATGATTTATTTTTAAGCCCAAACAGTATGCAACAATATTTTTTTATTTATTTTCAAATGTATTATGCTGCATCAATTATTATTTTACTAAAATTCAAATTTGTTTGTTTAATAATGACATATGTTAATTATTTAGTTATCCAAGTATCGAAATTTTAAGAATCTACTTTAACTTTAGTAGTATGGACTAACCATGACACCTACGCGATGCGAGGGGTAACTGTAATATTGTTGGATATGTAGTTTTTATGCGATAATTATTTTTAATGTTGTTAGATCTCAAATTGTCTTTAAATCTTAAATAATATAATCTTATTATCTGTTTGTTTTGCTATGACATTAAAGAAAAAGTCAAAACGAATTTATTTTTTACGTTGATTTTTATATTTCCATAGATATATTTTTTCATGGTCAAATGTGTGTTACTATAAACACAATTGATTTAAAAATACTTATTTGAAAGAATGAAGTAAATAGATAAAATTCCAAAAAATATTTTCTCAATAAACAACATTTAGCGCTTTGCTTTTCAATTTTAAGCTTTTAGGCTCTCTCTGCCTCTATTTCTTCTATCCTTCATTTTCAGGAAAGTACATAAGAGTGTTGCACTCTCTCTTGTGTCTTGTTTGAAACTAATTTGGAAGCTAAAAATAACAAGCTGCAAAGGAAGCGTGACAAGGGTTCATTAGGACCCTTTGTTATTTTAGAAAGGTATAGTTTTTACTAGTGTCATGGATCTTGAGAAGTTGTGATGAAGTTATTTGTTCATGACAAAATTGATGTTAGGAACAAGAAGAATGATGTTATTTGTAGGTTAGAGCTAAGGTTAAGAGGCAATATGATTATATTGTGAAGAATTATGAACCTTAATATCATGTCTGTCATAGAAAAATTTAAACTATACAAGAAAATCAAAGCTTCAATGATCAATCTATGAAGAGAACATTTTTTTAGCATGCTAAGAAAAAGATATTGAACGTCAATTATCGATACTAATATCTCCACAATAGAACGGACTTTTAACACAATGGTGTTGTAGAAAAAAAATTGTATCATTTTTTAACAAATATAATTGACTCTTAAAAATCAAATGACCATGGATGATTTTTTAACTCTTCTAATATATAACTTCAGGATAAAAACCTTTGTCATCTTTAAATAATATTCTTAACAAATTTTTGGTCATCGAGTTTTCATAATTAACCTAACAAAATAAAAAGTAAATATTTTGTCGATTCTCTATGTAATCCTTTTGGTTAATTTATTAGTTGTTCTAATTTTTTTCTTAATTTACCTGTCTCTATATAATCCGTTAGTTTAATTTACCAAAAGAATTAATGACCATAATTATTTCAATACTCCAAAGACCAGTACAATATTTATTGAAAACTCAACCTCCAAAAAATTGTTAATATATTACTCAAAGATTACAAAACTTTTTACCTTGAACTTCATTTTTATAACAACGAGACAACTAAAATAGATTTTAGAATCATATCTTCATATTTTTCAAAAATATTTGTCAAACTATATTATTCATTGATATTATCTATTGACTTGCTCTTTGATAAATGTAACATCCCAAAAAAAATTTATATTAAAATGAAGTCAAATAAATGTGTAAACATCAATATATAAAGGTATATGAAAGGTTGACGTAAGGTTAACAAGAAATAAATCAAGAAAAATCGAAAAAATTTTGAAAATTGAAAGTACGTGCGGTGGACACAAAAGAACACGGTGTGGGCATGACCACACGTACTTAACGTTGACAACTTGTAGTATAGGTAGATATAAACGCATTGTGAGGGCGACAACGTGTAGTACATGGACGAACATGCATACATCTTCGTGGCCACGCGTAATTAACTAAAAACATGAGCTGGAGTGATTTGGTAACAGAGAAGGATGAAGACGATTATTTCTTCATCTATATAAACGAAATGGAAGTAGGTGATGGATATATTTCAGGAGACAGAGAGAGATCAGAGAAAGAGAGACGAGGGAGAAGGAAATAAAAAGAGTGAGGAAGAGAGATATTGTTTAGGAAATTGATGATTGGAGCAGGCTCGATATTATGGAGGTTGTGTCTATATTTCTAACTTTTGTATTTTGAGGTAAGTGGTTTTACACTTACTAAATTGATTCGTAAACCTTGTTAATTATGATTCTATATACGTAATAATAGTTCGCCTATAATGAATTGCGGAGATTGCTAGGTTTAGACGAAACAATTTTGAAGATGATTCTGTCATGAATTGATTGAATACCTGTGTGGTATGTTTGATTGAGATAATATGATATTATACCTACGCAGTATTGTTGATATGCTTCCTTATTGCTGTGTACGAGAATATAATTGATACAAAGGAAAGCATGATACGAGCTGTGTGCTAATATGAACAATATGATTATGTGTGATTAGTATTTGTGAGATATAATTGAATGAATTAGCTATATGCAATTATAGTCATGTGTGGATTGATATTGTACTCTGTGTGAGAGTTTCTGAGTGCGGATATGAATGATATTCATATTAATTACATTCATACATATATCATAAGTCTGTGTGACATGAGCCTGTATGGCAAAAGAAATACTATTCCTGTGTGGATGAGGACTGAGCTATGTGCAGTCCAGATTTACGAGTTTTATACTCAGAGCTATGTGCTTAGGCTATATGTCATTCCTCTGCTATGTACAATAGAGGATTCCCACTGCTATGTGCTATGGTGGGCAAAACCCGGGTACATCCTGTATGAATTTGCATTAGTATTTCATATCTTGCATTACATTCTTATATGCATGATTAAGGATTGATATGATTGAACCTGTGTGGTTCGTATTTGTTATCCTATGTGGATGATAACATGTGTGGTTATGTTTGCTATCCTGTATGGATATAGATCTGTGTGATCTGAGATGTTGTGTGCCTAAATTGATGAATTCCTGTGTGGATTATTGATAGTTGTGTGATTTAGTACTTATGTACTTTATGTTACCTGTGTGGCTATTATGTTTAATTGTGAAATGGAAAGTTGTGTGCTCCTTACTAATCATAGTTGTTGTGTGCTATACTATGAGATGTGCTATGTGCTAAAAGAATGTAACCTTATGTGAAACAAATAAGGAATAACCTATGAAATAATTAAACTAAGGTATAAACTGTTGTGTGCTAATTACCTTAAAATAGAATATGAATAGGCTTTTTCGAGAATAGTACATCCTTGTACTGACAAGCACGGCATCGTGTTGAATAGTAAAGTTGAATATGAATAAACTTGGATTTCAATATAGTTTTTTACTATTGGAGATGAAGGTATGAACGCGACCTCGTGTTCATCAGCACACCTGTGCTAACTGGACCCCTACACTTTATTTAAACTTAAATTAAGTTTACACTTACTGAGTATATCTTTATACTTACCCCTTTTGTTTATTTTAAATGATTGTTTAGGTATAGCAGGATTACCGTGAGGAGGATTTGGGCACGTACTTCGCAAACATGGATTTTTCTGAAAATATGTTTAAAGAAATGTATTTTATTTTTACATTTCATATTTTGGGATTTAAAAATAACAGGAATTTATTTTTGAGTGTCACATTTAGTGGTATCAGAGCAGAGATTAGATATCCCTGGGAAAGATACATTGTTTTTCAAATCTTGTGCAAGGTTTTGTTTTGGAAAAATAATGATTTGAGATTTGAAAACCAATGATGCTTTAAGAAAATCTTTGTGCTCTGACCTCGTGGAATCCTTGCATTGATAAGGTACGATAACTTATTTGTAATCTAAAAGTTCTTGTATAAATGTAATTGCAGGGCAAAGGCCAGAAATGCGTGTGAGAAAAATACTCTATGAAGTGAATTTCAAGATAAGTGCAATGAATCTATAAAGATATACGTACATGCCTTGATTGGTTAAGTTAAATGCTATGTGTTCTTAACCTAGACCACTGTGTGAAAGGCAGTAAATATGCTATGTGCATAACAGCTGTGTACGCTGATTTCATGAATATGTTCTACTATTAATGTGATAAAATTCATTCATATTTCCGAGAAAAAACTCGAGAGAAAACTATTAGTCGAATATTTCGATGAAATATTAGAGTGAGAAGCTCTGAAAGAAAAAAGATTCAAAACTTGTATTAGGCAAACTTGCAATTGCCTTCCATATTACAAGTATATGAAAATGTTCTTATGATGTTGGGTAGTGAATGAAATAGGACTACTGTAAAGCAATAAAGTGTGTATAACACACAAATGTGATGAAATGAATGAAATTAAATAATAAGAACGAAGTAAAACCATATGAATGTGATATGCTCGAGATGAGAACAAATGAAATGATAAAAAATATGTAAATTGTCATATACTGGATCGAGTATTAACACCTGACACGTCCTCGTGTCTAACAAATTGATTATATGTTAAACTTGAATTGGTTATTCAAGTGTGTTGACATGTCTTCATGTTAACGAGAAATGTGTTAACGAGAAAAGAGAGAAAATATTATGTATCATATTTCCTTATGATGGTATGACATATGTACCAGGGATTGATGGAAAATTGGGGAAAAGAGAAACGTAACTTCTTAAATGAAGTAAAAATGATTTCAAATGCACGATATTGGGTAAAATTTGAAATGATAAAAAGATATGGTAAATGTGTTCCTTAACACAAACCGTATCTATGACCCATAGAACATGATCATCTACAAAGTACATACTAGTTTTAATTCATTTCTATTCCCATAGAAACAAGCGACTAGGGATATTTAGAATGTTAATCTCATATCTTCCAGGTTCTACTATCAAGGTCGTCAACCTTGATACCTCAAGTGCTTAATTAACATTCTTGGATATTTTATCAAACAATATACCACATGTCAATACATCATATGATAAAATAATGCCTCATAATTTTATTACTCAATAACAAAAGTTACAAACAATGCATTGGGCTAGGGCTTACACTAACAATCTCCTACTAGCACTAGTCCCAATCAGACATAACCCTAAGACCAAAAGACCTAACAAGATGCTCATGCTTTGGACCAGCCAGCTGCTTGGTCAGGGGATCTACCACATCGTCTTCACCTGGAACCTTGATCATCTTCACCTGGAACCTTGAACATCTTCACATCTCCTCTACCGATGATCTGTCAAATGAGATGGAACTTCTTGAGTATGTGTTTGGATCGGTGGTGATTCCGGGGCTCATTGGCCTGTGCTATAGCCCCATTATTATCACAAAAAAGTTCAAAGGGATCTAGGATAGATGGGACGACTCCTAGTCCTGGAATGAACTTTTTGATCCAAACAACTTCCTTAACTGCATCAGATGCTGCTATATACTTTGCTTTTGTTGTAGAATCTTGCACTGTGCTCTGTTTAGAGCTCCTC
>CANYCX010082572.1:0-18448 GCA_948193385.1 Breynia disticha f. nivosa
CCATATCTCAAATGAATAGAAAAACTGCCATGATTTGATCCCTTCTTAAACCAATCAAATGGGTTTTTCAAAACCCTTTTTCTCCCTCTTTCTCTTTCTCCTCTTCTTCACCAGAATTGCTGAGTCTGCCACCGATTACACCACTTTGGTCTACAAGGGTTGCTCTAAACAATCCTTTCAAGACCCTTCAGGCTTATATTCTCAAGCTCTCTCTGCTCTTTTTGGCTCTTTAGTTCAACAGTCAACAAGGGGCAAGTTTTTCAAGACCACTTCAGGAACTGGTCAAACTACTATAACCGGTCTCTTTCAATGTAGAGGAGATCTTTCAATAAATGCTTGTTACAACTGTGTGAGCAAGCTTCCGGTTTTAACTGACAAACTCTGCGGCACAACAATTGCTGCAAGAGTCCAACTTAATGGTTGCTACATTTTGTATGAAGTTGCTGGCTTCGCTCAAATTTCAGGCATGGAAATGCTTTACAAGACTTGTGGGGCAACAAATGTAGCTGGAAGTGGATTTGAGGAGAGGAGAGACACTGCTTTTTCTGTTTTGGAGAATGGTGTTGCAAGTGGACATGGCTTTTTTGCTACTAGTTATCAGTCTGTTTATGTTTTGGGACAGTGTGAAGGTGATGTTGGTGATTCTGATTGCGGAGATTGTATCAAAACTTCTGTTCAAAGAGCTCAAGTTGAATGTGGGAACTCTATTTCCGGCCAAATTTACCTTCACAAATGCTTTATCAGTTACAGTTATTATCCTAATGGGGTCCCTAGAAGATCTGCATCACCTTCTTCCCAATCTGATTCGTCTTCTTCATCATGTAAAGTAGAATAGTTTGTCAAATCTACAATCTTTTTGTCAACCTTTTCTTCCTTTTGCATTACCTGCTTTTTTTTTTATTTTGTCTCACTTTTTGTTAGTTGTAAAGTAGTTTATGTGATAAGATATCCTTCTAATTTTTTAATTATGATTTGTCAAATTAACTTTGAGTGAGATTTGGACAATTTAAGGACCAATTAGTGATGCTATTAAACTTGATTGATGTAGGGACAGGGCAAAATACTGGAAAGACGGTGGCAATTATATTGGGAGGGGCAGCTGGAGTAGGGTTCTTGGTGATTTGCTTGTTATTTGCTAGAGGATTGACCAAGAAACATGATGGTAGACCTCAACTACATCATTACCAACAGTCTATTTTTTTTATCTAATGCTGATGCACTGATCTGTTAATTTCTGCAGATTTTTGAGGGAAAGAAGAAGCATAGAACTTAAAGAGGCAAGCCTTCTTTGATTCTTTGAAATCATAATTCATTTTTGTTCTAAAGTGGAAGAAAGAAATGAAGCATGGTGGATAAAAATTTTGTTTTGGTGAAGAAAGATAGGTAGGGAAAGTAAAATGTAGGGTCAGTTATTGCAGTTTGGAGGGTGAGGTAGTAGGGGGATATGGAGATTGAAAATGAAGGTGAAAGAAGGGTAATCTGAGTTGGTTTGATGGATGACAGATATGGGGTTTTGGCATTTTTTTTGATTTGCCATGTGGATGTTTGTCTCTTTTATTTCTCCATACTGTTGCATCTACATTTTCTTCACTACTTTATAGTACTTTTCAGAAAGAAGCATCTTTCTCTATCTCTATCTCTTCATGCACACTCAAACAGAGATTCTTGCTGTTTATGTTTGTGTTGTTTGAAGTTCGTGTTTTCTTTAATCCTCTTCTTGAAGCTTGCAGAATAGGCTGATTTATAACGATTTCTTAAACTCGTGTAACTTCGTGTTGTATCGTGCTAGGTTAACAGATCGTGTCAATTTTCAATGAAAACTTTATTAATCTACTCCCTTAATTTAATTGGTGATAATACGTTGTTTGCATGCTTGATTAATACATGTGACGTCTAACTAAAATCTGTTGTAAGAAGGTTCGCTGAAAATTGCAACATAACATGTCTTGTGTATCACAAAACATTCCTCTACTGAAGGCATAGTTAGAATGGTGAAGAGATAAGAGCTGCAATATTTAGAGGCTTGTGTGGACAAGTTGGCAGTTGCATTCCAGCCAAGCTCTTGTTGGGTTTTGAGAGATCCGTTTCCATGATTCTTGTCTGATTCAGACACTTCTGCTTGTCTATTTCTGTGTTGTTGATTTCTAAATATTCTTCCACCGACAAAGCTCAGTTGTGTTGTACTAATTTGAGTTCAATCTCAAAGGGAATGATAAAAACATAAAGCAAGGAAGATGACATCCAACCTTGAAGTTTGCTTGCCATGAACAAAGGAAAGCTTCTCCCACCATGACCAACCCGCATTCCATACACAGCCATCGTAAGGTCATAATTACAAGATGCTGTCCAATTGAATCCAGCTCATACCATACCTCTTCACATCTGCACATGAATAGCAACCAATAACAGTGAAGTCATCAACTTTAAAACGACGTCGTATTTTGTTTGGGTAAACAGGCCCAATCTTGGCCCACTTCAATAGTCAAAGAAAAGTCAAAAACCCTAAAACAATACAGCACCTATAAAACAGCTAAAAAATCCTGAAAAACGGAGGTAGAGTTTGAAAATGTCGAAAAGAGGACGAGGAGGATCAGCAGGGAACAAGTTCAGGATGTCACTGGGTCTCCCAGTTGCAGCGACTGTCAACTGTGCAGACAATACTGGAGCTAAAAATCTTTACATAATTTCCGTTAAGGGTATTAAGGGAAGATTGAATAGGTTGCCTTCTGCTTGTGTTGGAGATATGGTCATGGCTACTGTCAAGAAAGGCAAGCCCGATTTGAGGAAGAAAGTTATGCCAGCTGTCATTGTTAGGCAGAGGAAGCCTTGGAGAAGAAAGGATGGTGTTTATATGTACTTTGAAGGTATACTTATTTCACCTTTTTCTTCTTTGTTTTAGGATGCACTTGTTGGGTTGTTGTTGGATTGTCAGATTCATTATTGGATGCTTCAACTATTGGTAAAGTGTTCATCTTTTCCATTTTTTTTGGTAGGAGTTTGTGGTTTTTCTGTTTCTTGTTTGGAGATACTGTTACCTGTTAAGGGTTGAATTTGTGAATGTGATGATTGAATTATGAATATGATGATGTAGTACTTCCCTGTGCCAGCTATATTGAATGAATGGTTGGATTTATCGAGTAGGATCTTTTCTTGACTTCATGTGTTTTATATTTTTTTTGTTGTGGTATTTTTTTACTCGTATTGTGGTAATTTAATTTCTCACACTCTTATAGAGATTTTAAGTGTTTCTCAGTAAATTATCAGTTTTGGTAATGTTATCTTTACCAGATTTAAGTCAGGTATCCTTCTATATACTTAATGTTTGATACAGTTACAAATCTGGTAGATTTATCTGTGTCCCTCGTTACAGATGTGCTTAGCTTTTGATGCTCACTTCTGCTCCATTTGGACCCAACAATTCTTTTACGAATTTGTTCTTTGCAAGCGACGAGTTCTACTTCGAATATTTTCCTTTTTGTGTCTGGAATGCTAAGTGTACCAGTTATCTGAAATCTTGTTACAACCTTTGAAATTTCCCTTTTTGCAGATAATGCAGGTGTTATAGTGAATCCAAAAGGAGAAATGAAAGGTACATAAATCCATCAAAACTAGTTTAATTGCAACTATAAATATATGCATGTATCTGTTTTCTTGTTTGTGCTTGTTACTTGCTATGCTCTCATTTTGAACATTTAGTTTCTGCTTGTTCATTATTTCTCTTCCCATTGCTGCTTGTATAGGTTCTGCGATTACTGGTCCCATTGGGAAGGAGTGTGCTGATTTGTGGCCAAGGATTGCAAGTGCTGCCAACGCCATAGTTTAGGATAGTTTCTTCTCGTTCTTCTTCTGTTAAGCATTACTGTTCTTATCTTTACATTTTAATCAAGATTCTTGTAGGCCCCTTTTTGACCCTGGTTCTGTGATTTTAATTATGTTAAATCCTTCAATGAAGCGTTACCATCTCTTAGGTGTTTGTGTGTTTGCTTAGTATGTGATAATTGATCTAACAAATAACAAAATCATGGATATGGTTTTGAAGTTTATCATGAAGCTCCTCCCATGAGACACTGGTTTATGTTTATGTATATACAGATTAAAATGTCTCGCTCAATCGTAACATATGCATTTACAACATATTCACAGGATTCTACTATTGGCCAAAGATGAAAGTAGCTAATAATTGTTGATACTTGGTGGAAGGGACACATCATCGCATCTTGACCTCACCAACCATGTTCATTTTGGCGCAGTACTCAAACAGGCTGCCATCAAAACAGCGACGAATTGCTTCTTTAGAAAGGAAGCCTTCTTCGTCCTTCGCCAGGATGTATAGTAGCCCCCATTCCAATTTAGACGCAATCCTGCATACCATTCTTGGCGCATCAAATTAACATCTTCAAGAAAGAAATAATTGCAATGGATTGCAGAATCAATAATACCATCCAAAGAAGTCGTAGGAAACTCGATTTCCCTCTGTCATGTTCCATAATTCTCCAAGAGTCAGCTTGTCTGGTACTGTTTGTGCGTACTTGCTGAAAACATTCTCCAACTGCACTGGCATATACCTTCCCTCAGTGTCATAAGTTCCTGAGTCACTGCCATGCTTTGCTTTGTGGATATTGTGAATGTATATTGGAAGCAAAGGAGAAGGGAACCAGCCCTGCAATCCAAAGAAACAACTCAAATCTTTTATGTTTTATTGCTCATAGCAGACACAGAGCCTAAGCTTATAACTAACCGGAAGGGTCGAGTAACTTAAGGCTGCGTTGATGACAAATGCAGCGACCAAAGAAGCAATTGGATTGAAACCAACAGCACGCAGTCCTGTTTCGACGTTTGAACCAGAAGTAAGACTCCATTTCCGATCAGTTTTTTCCGATAAGTTGTAAACCGAAGTGAAAATTGAGGCAAATCTATACCTTGGTAAGTTTCCCAGGGATAAACTATCCCATTTTCATCCATATCAAAAAAGGCCACATGTTGCTGAAGCACACTCAAACCCTGATGCCAATGGCCTGGTGTTCCATAGGGATGTTCTGCATCAGGAGCCTGCAATCCTCTTGCCATGTCTGTTTTACATATTCGAAATGGGATATTAATTTTGCGTTCATTTCAAGGAGACTCGCATCATAACTGGGGTGGCATAACATTTAAATTTATATTCCTGACCCACATCCTATGATAAGCCAAAGACTAAAAATTAACTTGATTCAAATAAACAACTTACAGGGTTTGGGAAGTTTGTCATCCAAGTCATCTCGGACAGGCCTATCATAAGTAACAGAGGCATATGGAGCTTCTCTTGCCACTGCATCTCTCTGAATCTCTTCAGCCATTATGCTTTCTTCTTGTCCCCCTAATTTTCTGCTGTTTTTGGACTTCTGGTTGTGTATAAATAGAAGGTTGACAGGGTTTATCATAATCTGTAAACTTGGGTGGTTGTTGAAAGGGGTGAACAGAGTGTGCGTGGCATGCATGCTGAGAGGGGGATTTAGATGTGTCAATATTATAGGAAACCAATCTTGTAGGCGTTTTTGAATTTAAACCACGACGACACCATCGTCGTATGAATATCTTCACGTGAATGAAGCGTTGTATGAATATCTTCAAACTACACGTGAATGACTGTGAATCAAACATAGTTCCTTCAGCTTTCCTATTCTCTTGACCTTCGAGTAACCGAACCAAAACACCGGTCCTTAGTCCGGCTATTGTGTCGAGTTCATATCGTATCAATTCGACCTGAACTTTAACGAACCATAAATGATTCAACTTATTTATGATTTAAATCTATTTAAATTCAATTTATTTAATTTTATTTGGTTTAAATCAAATTATTATGTCAAATTTTTTAAATCAATTAATTTTTTTTAAAAAAAATGAGATATTTGTTAAGAGTTAAACTTTTTATTTTTTTGTTAAAAGCTTTTTTTACTTGTTATTTCAATTCACATAATAATTAATATAATTATTCATATTTTAAATAAATATGAATATAATATATAAAACTTAATTAAAAAATATGAACTATATGTTATTACTAAATAAATTAAATTTAATTATTTAAAAAATGTATATATTTATTTTATATTTTTTCAATTTATATATTAAAATATTATCTCTTTTTTTCAATTTCTATATGAACAAAATAACTCTAATTGAGCATCTACAGAAATCCTTCTTTGCTTTTTGCATATACTTTCAACTGTTATGATTTATTTTCAGTTCTTAGAATGTTGGAGTTGTTTATGTTACACACAATGCAAATTCATTTCCACATACTCTAGTTTTTGCAATTGGTTTAAAATCAGGATGCCTTGTATGAGTTTTGTTTCCCACAAGTTATATTTTAACCACTTTGGCTAATGATTTAACTGAACGATTTTGACGTTTTTATAAAAAAATTACAAGAAATACCTGTCTCAATAACCCATCAAATTTATTTTTGAGATTTTTATATAAATATTATGTCCAAAAATTAAATTTTTTTTAACAAAGTTGGAAGTTATTGACAAAGATATCGAGGCGAGAGCCTATCTCTGCAATTTATTTACTCCAAGACTTAATAGTGCTTCGGCTCAAAACTAGAAAATACAAATCATGTTCTTCGTGCATTTTCCTCATACTTAAGGCCTTCAGTGCCTCTTAATCTGAAAGAAGCCCATCAGCCCAATTACTCATTCAGCCACTCTGTCGTTGGTTAACTTCAACACCCATTATCTACAACGTGTGTATAGAGTAGTGTAGACATGTTTAATTAATTCAGTTATGCATGTAGCTATGTAAACTCTGAATTATGGGATCAATGACATGAATTATTGAATCTCAGATATCTCTCTCTAACTCTTCTATTTCTCTCCTCTTCCCTGTTCTTCCCTCAACCCCTCTCAGTCCTCTTCTACTCTTTTCTCTTCTATCCTCTTCTATTCTCTCTGATTCTCTCTCACTCATTACAATTCAGTTCACCGTACCTCTTCATTGATTGGGTCCCTTACATAATCCCACCACGCTTGTTCTTTTTTGCGCAGTACTCGAACAAGCTGCCATCAAAGCAACCTCGAATTGCTTCTTTAGGCAGAAAACCTTGTTCATCCTTTGCCAGAACGTACAGAAGTCCCCACTCCAACTTAGCCGCAATCCTGCACACAAATGGATGCAACTCGTGCCGGGAATCCAACTTAGTTTGGACCATATGAGGTCAGAATTAAACCAACGTGTTATAATCTAATAAACTATACCATCCCATAACGTCGAAGGCAACTCGTTGTCCCTCTGTCAAGTTCCATATCTCTCCAAGTGTCAACTTCCCAGGATGGGTTCGAGCATACTTGCTGAAAATGTTCTCCATGTTCATTATCATATACCTTCCCTCAGCGTCGTAAGTTCCTGAATCACTCCCATGTTTTGCTCTGTGTATGTTGCGTATGTGTATGGGAAACCTAAGAGAAAGGAGCCAACCCTGCAAATCAATAATCACTTAATCAAACAGAATATATATAGCTTTGAATCAAATCGAATCAGAACCAAAAGCTAGGATCCTTAGTACTTACCGGGAGGGTTCTGTAGCTTAAGGCTACATTAATCACAATGGCCGCAAGTAAAGACAAAATTACATTAAAACCAATGGCACGAAATCCTGTTTTCATAATTATTTAAGGCATTATGATCAGAGACTTAGGGTTACATGTGATAATTATGATTTATGAGTGCAGTTAAGGCCATTTTTGTTATACCTTTATAAGTCTCCCATGGATAAACTATACCATTCTCGTCCAAATCGAAGAAGGCCACATGTTGCTGAAGGACGCTTAAACCTTTATTCTTATGGCCTTTTGCTCCATGTGGATGTTCAGTATCAGCCGCCACCAATGCTCTTGCCATGTCTGTTTTCCATATGCAAAATTCCTCAGTTGTGGACATAATCTAATTCGTATTTGATAAAATGCACAACTTACAAGGCTTGGGAAGTTTATCTTCCAAGTCATCTTGAACCGGTCTCTGATGAGTAACAGGTGCAAGTGGACCTTCTGTTGCAAGCGCATCTCTCTGAATCTCATCCGCCATGTTTTGATCTCTAGCTAATTTCTCTTCGTTTTGGACTTGGGGGTGAAGACAGTTGAAGTACTTAATGAAAGTGGCTGAAGCATGCAGATCAGAAGGGTGATTGACAGAGGAATGAGGCCATAAACGTTAATTATAGGATTCTCCACTCCACATGACACGGCATCAACCTGCATGCTTTTTTTTGGAACAAGGGGACCGATGAAGTTGATTGAAGCTGGCTTGGATGGTTTTCAGGTTAAGGTTAAGCAGAGTTTTCACACGTCATGACATCAATAACCATTGATGAAAATGATATCAATTAAGGTGAGTTTTTTACGGCTAAGAAGTTCTAATGGAATGATAAGCCACAGGTTGTTTAGAATCTTCAAAAGAAGAAGGGCATATAAAAGGAGTTTTTTATGGACTTTTATTTAAGATCGTATTTATCTATATATTATTAATAAGTCAGAGAAGAATATTATAATTTGTTAAAAATTATATAGAAAACTATTATAAATGATACAAAATGTTATGTGATAAAATTTTTCTCTTTCTATGTAATAAATTATTAATAAAAGACTTAATATTAAAAAATTAGTTTTAATTCTGTAAATAAAAAAATATATTTAAGTGTTTCTTTATAAATTTATTTTTAAAAATAGTTGAAATTATTATTAATTTTTAAGTTAAATATAAATTTATATTTTTAAATTATAATATTTTATTTTAGAATCAAACTAATTTTTTGTTGTTGGTCAAATTAATTAAAACTTAATATTTGATATTTATTAAAATAAAAATTAAATATGAACATTTTATCTAAAATGTACAAAAAAATTATCACTTATGAAAAGTATTAAAATATGCACTAAATAAATAAAAAATATTTTTATTAAAATTAAATAATTAATTTTTAAATAAAAACTAGTCATATAAAGGAAAATTAAACATTCAACCTTTTATATAGGCAGAATGCATTATTCTGTTGATGAATAATGTATTTGTTTTTTTTAATAGATGAAATACTAAAAACTATCCTGTTTTTTTAAACTGAATTTGATTTTTGCGTTGTTAAAACTAAAGATTTTTATAATTTATATATTATAATTTTAATTCTTCAAAAAAAATATTTTTAGAAATTAAAATAAAATAATTATAAATATTAAAATATACACTTATTTAGAAAAAAAAAATTTAATTTTTCATAAGTAATAATAGTCAACCAAAAAAATCAGATTAATTGTGAATGCAAATTTATGTTTAAATAAAAAATTAAAAAAACATTCAACTACCTTTTAAAGTGATTCTATAAAGAAATATTTAAATAGATATAGTTTAATAAATATTTTTATTATAAATCTATTTGAGTTAATTAAGTATATATATTCTTATACTTTTTAAAAATATATTATCATTTAAAATTAAAATGAAATAATTATAACTATTCATATATATATTTATTTAAAAAAATTTTGTTTTTATATTTCTATAAATAACAACAAACAGCAAAAAAAATATTAGGTTAATTAAAAAATAAAATATTATAATTCAAAAAATGCGAATTCATATTTAAATAGAAAGATTAAAAGGACACTCAACTACTTTTAAAGATGGCTCTATAAAACAAATTTAATTAAATATAATTTTTTTTATAAAAATATATACTCATATAATAACTTATTACGAGATTCCTCCTACAAAAGTTTGCAAAAAACATACTTTTTTTTAATCACCATATAAAATTAAATAAATATATATATTTGTATTTATAGCAAATTTGTATTTTCCCACAATTTTGAGTGTCATTTTAACACTCTAAAGTTTTAAATATAAAAAATGACATTTTTCCAATTTTTCCGAAATATTTACGTCATAAACCCAACCCTACAAAAACAATTAAATTAGAAGAAAACCCACCGAACCTCTTTTCTTACAAACAAATCCTTTCCATCAAACACCCCACGCACACTGATATTTTAATCCTCATGGCGACTGAACCCTCGGCGGTTTTAGAGGCGGTGGAGGCGGAGGTTCCTCTGTCTTCGGTGGAGAAACAACCCCATAAGCTAGAAAGACAGTGGACTTTTTGGTTCGATAACCAGTCCAAACATAAACAAGGAGCTGATTGGGGCACTTCTCTTCGCAAAGTTTACACTTTTGGTACCGTTGAAGAGTTTTGGTGGTATGGATCTGTTTCTTTTGCCCTTTGCCTCTGTTTTCGAGGGCTTTGTAGGGATTCGATTTGGTTTAAGAATTGAGTTCTTTTTTTCGTGAAGTTTGATGCTTTTTGGTTAGTTGTGCTATGTCTTTTAATGTTTGAAATAAACTGTGTGTGTGTGGAGATGTTTTGAGATCTTTATTGGTGTTGAATATCATTGAATAATTGAGCTTTGTTTGTAAAATTTGTTGCTTTTTGGTTGGTTTAGTTATGGATTGTTATTTTTGGTTGAAGTGAATTGTTATCGTGGTGTGGCTTGAGATCTTTATTGGTTTTGGATATGATTAAAGCTTGAGCTCCGGTAGTGCTTTTGGTTTATTGTGTAATCGTTGTAGGTTATTTTTGGTTGAATTGAATGGAGGCGTTGAGGGGTTGAAATGATTTGTTCTATTGTGCAGTTTGAGATCTTTATGGGTGTTGGGTATGATGAAAGACTCCAAGTTGGATTGTAATTTTGTTTCTTTTGGATAATTGATTAATGGCTTGTTAAACTTTGGCTCAAGTGAATGGGGGTTTGAATGAGGTGTCTTCTGGCTGAGTGTGAGATCTTTGTTGGCTATGGATATGATTATAGACTAGAGGAGTGAATATGGATTTTGTTGATTTTATTTTTTGAACAACCAATTTTATTGCTTTTGGTTATTTTGTAATGAGTTGTTAGTATTGTTTATGGCGAATGGAGATTTGAAGGCATTGTTTTTATGTTGCAGTTTATATGATCAGATTTTCAAGCCGAGTAAGCTGCCTCCTAGTGCTGATTTCCATTTGTTTAAAGGCGGGATTGAACCCAAATGGGAAGATCCAGAGTGTGCCAATGGTGGAAAGTGGACTGTAACTTGCGGCAGGAATGCTAATCTTGATTCCATGTGGCTTGAAACTGTAAATCCATTGATTATCTTGCTGCTTATTTCCTTCCTTTTATTGTGCGAGGTTTCGGTGCACGTGCTATGATTTGGAACTAATTATGAAGCTTAATTTTGTAGTTGATGGCTGTGATCGGGGAACAATTTGATGAGGGTGACGAGATTTGTGGTGTTGTTGCGAGTGTGCGCCGTCCAAGGCAGGATAAACTTGCTTTATGGACTAAGAACGCAGCTAATGAAGCTGCACAGGTTCAGATCTTTTTCTCATTATGTGTCTATTTATAACTAGAGTGGTTCAATGTAGTTTACTTTGATGCAGTTGCTTGTCATCATTTTTCCCTTGTAGTTGGTGGATTTTCTTTATCTATTCAGTAGTATTTCCATGTTTGTAATCACAACAATAATTTAGCCTTAGAGTTGTAAATTTTTTCTTTTGAGGGAATTTATGTCAGACAACAATTTTGGTATCTAATCTGCAGATGAGCATTGGCAGGAAGTGGAAGGAGATCATTGACACCACTGACAAGATCACTTACAGCTTCCATGTAATTTTCTTTTTTTAGCATTATGATATCATCTGATTCTGAAATAGTCTTATCCTTTCAATCCTCATTCACCTGGTTATTGCAGGAGGATGCCAAGAGGGAAAGATCTGTCAAAATCCGATACAGTGTATGAGCGCTCCCCCATCGTTCTACGGCTGTGATTTTACCTCACAAGATTGTAAACACCAATTTAGATGCATTCAATGGAGAAATGTACTCAAATCGTTAGTTTTGAATACGATGAGATTAGGAGTATTTGAAGTGAGACGCCCTTGATGGTTGTTCCTCAGATTTTGTTGTTCAATCGTTTATATACTCTCTGAGACATTGCAGTACCTATGATTTATTTGTCTGTACAATCGCCTGTGCGGTAGAGGGTAGAAATTGTTGTGACCATTTATTACACATGTAAGGAGAGAGTGCAATTTTTGTAGTTGATTTTCATACCATTTGCTCAAACTTGATTTCTCGCAAACATCGTTAAACATGTTTTAATTTTGGATCAGATAAAGTTGCAGACTGAAAGAAAGAGGAATACAATGAAAGACTAAAATATGGTTAAACATGTCTATAGGGGGACTCAGATGAACAAAAGAAGTGTATATATACATCTGAAAGTCCTTAAACCAATGAGACAATCACAGAACTAATTATGTTCTCTCATCAAGCAAGAAATCCAAGCTTCTCTCCATTTTTCTTGGCCAACCTGATTAATCCTTGCCTCAGCTTTGCATCTGCTCCTATTGACTTACAGAACTCGGTAATCACCTGTTCACATCAAATTTAATAACTCAAATCACCTTCACTCCAACACTAAACCTTAATTTTACTAACTAATCAAGTGGAAGTTGAAATTAGTTAAACAAAAGGGTACCTGAGAGTGCAAGGCAATGGCTTTGCCACGTAGCTGGTTGAATCTTTTCTTACCAATAATATTTCTGGTCACAACAACAATAGGAGCAAACAATCCTTTCCCTTCATTAACATTCTTCATCATAGGCTGCAATCTAATCGGCTTCCCAACTCTAACATGTTTAGGTACTGACTTCACCAACATACCATACTCTTCACCGCATATTGAACTCTTCAATGAAGTCCCAAAACTTCCTCTCAAACCAGTTGCTGATATTGAAGAAGCCATTGGAGACAACCTTCCAAGAAAACTCTTGTATATTCCACAACCCCCAAATGCACCTTGCAGGGTTTTTCGATATTTCGATTGAAAGAAATTTCGAGGGTGTGTTTGGGAGGTATTTATTTTCCGAGAGGATATTTTATGTGGTTGTGAAATTTGAGAGCCTTCAGTTTTTTTATTGGCACGTTTTGGAGCATCTATAGCCACATATGTTAATGTGGATTTGATTTTATTTTAGTTTTGAAACACGTATAACACTTGTTCAACTCTAAGGGTACCCATTTTTGTTGCAGAAAATCTACATCTATAATTCTATAGGTTCTTTGATCCTTTTCTGGGTCCATTTGACACCCTCATTAACACGTAGGATCAGAATAGTGGAACATAACTGGAAGGTATAGGAAGTAGAGTTGCAGGAGTAGAAGGCTGAATTCCTGCATCTTCTGTTCCCATGTTGTTGGAATTATTAGCAAATAAATGCATCATCAGGATTAAATCTTCAACAAAACCAAGAAATCAGTGTTTGACGTGTAACATAAACAAACTGGTGACATTTGATCCAAAAAGAAGAAAAAAAAAACACAAGGCAGAGAGAGTGGTTGGTACTTGCTTCAAATGTTGCTAATCATGATTGCAACATTGGACCTTACAGATTACTCAATGTAACAAACGAAAAGAACAAAAAGAACGATAACGTTACTTGAACTAATACCATGTATTTCATTTCACCTCTATCTGTAATGTGAAAAGGTGGTTGAGAGAAATTTCGGATGGCATCCTTTGAGAGAGCTTCACCAGCTCTGTATGAGATCCTCTTAAAAATATACCAGTAAGTACACCTCCATGGCTAGCATAAGTTGCAATGTAGCTTGATAACAGGCATTAATGTCGATTTTCTCTTGTCATTGGCAGTGCAGAGAAACCAATAGAGATTGATCATCACTTGTATGAATTTGGATCTGTTGAGTATCACGTTCAGGTAAATCGTTGGCGTTCTTTCGCAAGCTTCCAAATTCTACTTAGTTTTATCAAGCTTACATAAAATGACCAGAACTAGCAGAACGCTATGCATATGCTATTTGTTGATATCTGCAGTGACACATTTATTCTGTTTGTTAAAACAGTTGAAATTTAGTCTAACAAAAGACTTGTTTAACAGGCATCGGCGGCAGATCCTAATCAGAATTACCTGTCAATATCAACTCCACTGTTATCCCATGTAGCTATTCTATCATATCGCCTCTCATCATACACTCTAAAGATGATAAAGGAAGCCTGCTCAAATGCAGTGGAGATAGTTGAACCAGCCAAAGAAGGATACCAACTTACTCTAAAACTTAATTTTGTTAATCTTCCCCGTGGAAAAGGTTTGATGTTTATCTTGATCTTGCATTTGATGCATGAAGGCTATTTAGATAACATCTTGCACTATTCTCTTGCTTTTATACGACAACCAGCCTAAATCTAGAATTCCTTTTATCACATTATTAACTTCTAGGCACTCTCCGCCATTACACGAACCATAATGAAATAGATGCAACGAACCTGTCATTTTGAAGTAGCTGATAGCAACCTAGCAAGAGACTTAGATAAAATGAAGCATTAAAAAATGATATGCAGCAGAAGTTCAATAAAGAGAGAACAAATGAAAGAGAGAACAATATTCCTGGTAGTAGAATTGTAACATTCATCTGTGCATCGTGTCTATCATGTCGATAAAATCTTCTCTGCTTCAACATTGACGGTACTGGTGGAGGACATGTTTCTTTTTCAGACTCTGAAAAGGTCATCAGGCGAATTTCTTCAGTCCAAGCCGTCATACTAAGCTCCCAGCTGAAAGAAATTTTGCAGAATTTCTGTTCCCAGGATGTTTCTGAAGGGATGTACAAACCCCTCAAACTTATTTATCATCCGCGAGAGCCATTCTATGTCATTAGAAAGGTAGCTAACCCTGCTCTCACTTCACATTCTTTTAAATATGCACTGTTCAAAACAACCTGACATAAGTCATAAAAATTATTGCCTCTAAAACCACAGATAGCCAAGCTTTTCAGAAAATGATTTTCTAATAGGTTCAAAATGCTAATCTGAGATTCAAGATTACTAGAAACTAACTTCACTGGTTTTAGTCTCAATAGGTCCACACCTGAATTCCAATATTCTTGCCGATGCTATCCTTTACAGCTTAACTTGCCTAAAATCTCTTATGTTTCTTCAGCCACAAAATATCATTACAGTATTCCCAATGCGTTTCAAAGAGCATTCAGACGTGATTATAGCAACGGCCTTCTTTCAGGTTCGAAACAATACTATTTCTGTCATTGTCACGAAAAATAAAACCTCATCAAGTTAATTTCATGATGATATCTGTTCTCTTTCCATTGTTTTCATTCTATAACAGGAACTCATGGACGTAGGAAGCTCAGAAAAATGGGCCAAGGCACCACCTTGTACCTGGTCACCCATCCCTCCACCCGAGTTGAGAGGAGAACCGTTAGAAGATCTGAGCACCAATGGAGGATTTGTAACATTTGGTATACTCCTTTGCCATATCCTGAAGATAAGTTTTCTCTCCAGAAATTATAAGCATGACTTCCACATTGCAGATATATCTTGGCGTTACATTGAAAGCAAAAGACTAGACAAAACTGTATGGAATCTACTAAACTTCTACGCCTATGTGAAAAATCACATAAAGGTATCTATGAAGTTTTTGTTTCCATTTCTTTATTTCCTTATCTTGTTCGACTCTATCACCTTTAAATGTCTCACAAGATTTCATGCACAGTGCACAAAAGGGTTTATACAGAGAAGAATGCAAAAGCGATTAGAAAGTTTAGTTGAGGTGAGAATCAACAATATTGAATGATCTAAACTTGATGCAACCAAAAACAAACTAAAATTCAAATTTCTTTCCCTTTTATGTTTTTCATTCCCAGGCTGTTCTACTTATTAATCATAATTAAGACTATCTTATACAAACTAATATAAGGTTGGCACTACGATTTGCTATTGCAACTTGCAGGTCCTGCAGAAGGAAAATACAGAGGAAGATAACACAAAAGTAGAAGCTAAAGGTAAATTTGAACTAATTGATACGGTAATAAAGTTTCAAAACTGAAAAACAGAGACTCAGATTCGAATATTTGTGTTATTCTAACGATATATTCATGTGACAGGTAAACGATTGAGGAACCTTAGGAAGTTGGTTCGTCTGCCGAAGCTCAAAAGAAGATGTGGCCAACTGAAGAGGATGATGAAGCGAATTCGTTTTCGTATTAAAATTCAAGGATTTGCACGTTTTCGAAGACGCTTTCTAACAATGCCAAAATTTTCCTCTCCAATGAAGTACACTAAGCTAGAATAGTTCTGTTGCTTTCAGTTTTATGATAAATGTCAGCATGAACAAGACAACAAAATTCTTTAAAAATTGATGTTGAGCAGCATGGAAAAGATTTTATTGCTCGAGATTCTCTACTCCTATTTAATAATTACATAAATTTTAAATTAATGATCAATCATCAAGTTTACTATTTAATTTCTTTTCTAATTAAAATCTTATTAATTAATAGTTGCCCGTTCTATTTTCTAAACAAATTTATATTTCTCATACATTAAATTTATCGATTTTAACTTTATTTTCTTTTGTTTTTCCTCCACTAAATCTTTGTCCATCAAATTTAACTATTCTCTTTTTGTCTGAGTCTCAGTATTCTGACCCACTGGACCGAATCCGGTTCGAGGAGGAGTTCTAGGTGGTTAGGTTTTATTCCCCTCCCAAGTGACGTTATAGGGATCAGACTGCAATCTACCTTACCAAGTTCAGCCTCAATCACCACTAAATCAAAATACGCTTGGTTACCAAATTTAACTATTCTAAGTATTCTTCCTTCAATCTTTTCACTTCACATCCATAATTAAACAATGTCCAATACATGTTTTTTTATCCTTTCTCATCAATTGAACGTCCAAACAAATTTCTATATTCTCCATCATCAATTTCGGTTTTGTTTGGTATGAGAGAAGTAGAAGAGGGAAATTTACTTCCCAAGGAAGTGAATTACATACCTTTGTTTGTTTAACATTTCTTGCTCTAATTTCCTTGATAGAAGGGAAGTTAATTCCCTTAAATAGGGGAAGAAAAAACTCAAGTTCCCCCATAAAAACTTTCTTCTCAAGTTGGAAAAGACTATAAAATCTCCACTCTGCACATTTTTTAATTTTTCTTTAAAGATATAATAATCTTTAACTAATTAAAATTATATTTTAATTATGTTTTTATATAAATTTAATCTTGCATTCTTATCTTAAATTACAATAATAATTTTTATGTTTTCAATATTAAAAATATATTGATTCACAAGATTGATTTAACAAACAAAATATTTTTAAAAAAAATTATAATTTATGTTAAATAATATATGATTTATTAAAAGCTTAAATAATGTATAAAATTTATATTATTATTTTTTTCATTTTTAAAAATTATATATATATTAGCTAATTACAATGTAATTATTTCGTGAAGGGTATTACAGGCATATAATCAAAATTATTATACACTTCTCAGGAAAATATATTTTTATACTAAATACATCAAAATCATACCTCTTCAGTAATTTATTTTCTCAATAACTTACTTCCTCAGTAATTTATTTCTTAAGAATTTTTTTAATTATACCAAACAAGGCTTTCACTCTCCCAAACTTCCTTTTCTCTGTTCTCACCCATTAATCCTACATTTAATTCTTACAATAACTCATTTATTTGGTAAATTTTAATATGAGGACTTTGGGGACCCTTCTTCGTTTTACTGAAACTGCACAGATTACGTAAAATTAAAATTGTTTTTACTGAAAAAAAAGGCCCAGATTTATTTTTATTAAATCTAATGGTTATTGTTTGTTGCCTCATTAAGTCCCTTTTGTAAGGGACTTATAGTAAAATTCCCCCATTTATTTTTCCCTCTTTCTTGTCACCTCAGTCAATCCTACTCAAATATTCATGATATTATCTTTCTTGTTCACTATACCTCAAGCATTTATTCTCCTCACAATGACTTATAGGTAAATCCCCATCCAATTCTCCATTTACACAAGTTTATGGTAGTTTACCATAGCCTTTTGACTACAGTAAACATTTTTTTTAATATATTTTTTTGTTTTTTATTTTAAAATATTAATTATATATATATTCAGATGACTTACTTGGCTAGCAGATGGAGGCAAATCAAGTTACATTATTGAGTCAAATTGTCTTATGGCAGTGCAAGCAATTAAAGCTAATTTTGTTCTATTATCGATAGTTGGTGTTATTGTTGATTTGTCAGGTCTTAGAGTTGAATTCATACGGAGAATTGTGAATGTTATAGCTCATAATCTAGTAAGAGCTGCAAATTCATATTCAGATCTCTACATTTGGGATAACTTCCCACCAATATGTTTTCTCTCTTCTTTACTTGCAGATGTGAGTTAATAAAACAATATTCATTTTCAAAAAAAATATTAATTATATATATATGAAAGTTTAACATAATAACACATATTATATCATATTAATTAACTAATAATTAATGCGAAAATTAAACGGGAAATTCGGCAAACCTGGAAATCCGTTTACAGTACAGCGAAAGTGAATCGTAACC
>CANYCX010082585.1:0-11140 GCA_948193385.1 Breynia disticha f. nivosa
ATACATGAACAGATGCTTAGTAATTGCATTTATTCTTGCACCTAGCAAGATGATGCAAACAATGGAACACTTTTGTTTCATGTCACACAAGAATTAATGTCCAAGTTATATTGAGAATTGTCATATACTTGAATTAAGGCACATCCTTAATCTAATGGCTTAAAAGCTCTTAGCTTTTATTTTTGATTGAACAAAAAAACCTTATTTTCAATCTATGCGATTATACTTTCTAGCTTGACCAAACGAATTTGTCTTGCTAGAAATAAATCGTCATTATTTATTACGCAATAAATAATAATTGCAAAACTAAATTCAAAACAAGGAAATTTAAATAATTAAGCAATACACAATTTATTATTTCGTCCCTACTTTTTCTAACTTTAGGTTAAAATGAGTATAACTAAGGGAAACATCCTCTATAAGGGTGTTTAAGTTAAATCAAGGTTCAAAATAATAAATGCTCTAGTTGTTTGGTTCAACATCATTACCTCTTAATGAAGATGCTCATTTTTGTTTGCAGTTAATATAAGTGGGTGAATAGTAAAATTACAAATTAAAAAACTTATTATTTTATGGAATTTATTTTTCCTTTTAGAACTACAAGTTACTTTATTATTCGAGAAAAAAAATATCATTTAATTTTATAAGAATAATTATTAGGACATTGTAACTAGTCGAATTAGTACAATTGAAAGATTTTTTTTAAATCAATCTGATCGTGTCGGGTTAAAAATTTATGAAATGAAACGTGACCATCACTGGGCTGGTTAGTTTGAAAAAAAATTTTACATAAATTTATCTCCAAATAAATAGAATTCAATTTTAACATGTTTAGCAGTTAATGGAGGTGTTTAATAGTATTAGTGGGTTAATTTTTGAAAGAACATAGAAAGTAGAATTATAAAAAGTTGGTATATTTAAAAATGAAAGTTAAAGTTGAATATCATAATTAAAAAGTTTTTCTTCATGTAATAAATCCTTCAAAAAATAAAGTTTAATTATGTTAAATTTGAACAGGTTAGAAAATTGTGTTCTTATTTTAGAAGAATACAATTTTTTAGAGAGACACCAGAATTTCTGACAAATTTTTTCTCAACTTGACCAATAAATCCTCAAACATGACTTAGTAAATACATGACAAAAAATGTGCAAATTAATGAGTATTTATTATTTCCATCTTAATTAAAAATTGAATTTAAAATGAGTGTGGCACTACTTTATTTATTCTCTTAAACATAACAAATCTTATTAAACTCTTTCATGGCAGAAAACAATAATTCAAATCCAACTGAAACTCAACCAACACGGCCAACTGAAGTAAATGAAAAATGCATTCACGAGAAGATTTTCCCAGGAAAAAGCTTCGTAGGTCTCTTTTCAACATTCACTTTCATTCTATCTCTTCCAGTTCTTGCTTCAGTTGTGCGGTTACTGTACATGAAAAACTATGACTGTGAGAATCTCTTGAAGTTATCAAGTTTGGATTTCCATCGGTATGATCTTTGTTTTCTTGATTAGTAATGGAGTTGTGATGTTGTGATCACGGTTTCCAGGTCCAGCATTTTTTGTAGTTATGTTACCATTAATGGTGATGTTTGTTTTAGGGTTTAGGTTTAGTTGGAGCAGATAGGTTTGAGAGTCAAAAAATATTTGCTTCACCGATGTGGTTTAGAGAAAAAGTTGGGGAGATAATAATTGGCTGAATATCAAATCTTGCATTTTCACTCGACAAATATGAAATATGTGATGATTTGGCTTCAAGATCATTAGCTCTTCAATCCTATGGTTTCACCATGAAAAACTTATCTTATATATGTTGAGGTAACTTTTTTAGTAAACGGTTTATCGAATAGATTTGCGTTGAGGGCTCAGCTCAACTGGTTGAGCGAATATTCAGATTCCATATCGCAAGTAGAGCCTATCCTCTTTTTGGTCCATCCGTCAGTTCTGGTTGATTGATGGATCTCCCAGTTAGGTATTTGCTATTTGCTCGGTTTGTTAGGTTGAACTCTCTTTAAACCGATTTTATTGGAAAGTAAATGGAGAATATTAGGTGAATGCCTTTGTTCCTCATCATTTCTCATACATTATTATTTATGACAATGATGTGGGAGATTTGCAATAAATAGTGAATAGATTTTTTTTGTAAGCATTATTTTTGCTATTTTGTTGTTGTAATTAATACATGTTTTCTTTTGAGTTTTTTTAAAAATTTCTAGTTTGAAAATTTGGAATGTTGATTTTTTTTATTAGTTTATATATATATATGAGATTCTCTCTTTTTTTTATGTATGTTAAATGGTTGGTTAGTTTTGTTTTCAATTCTCATTTTCTCGATATTCTCTTTGCTTTTAATTAACGCAATTAGTAAGTGATTGTTCTACTTTTTTTAACTTTATATAATAATAGGTGAATTTTAATATGATGATTGTTCTTATTGAAGATTCTACTTTTTTAAAGAAATGCTTGTCAACTGTTTCGTACTTTTTATGGTTGCATAGGCAGTTCATTTTAGTTGATGTATAATTGAGTTTTATAAGTTCAATTTCATTTAATAATAATTATTGTCTATTATATATATATATGTATATATAAAAGAAAAACTAATGTGCTACATCAAATCTTTTAAAAGGCTTCCGCCTTATAAAAACTGTCTATGGGAGATTGTTCTTCGGCTCATACGTATTAACACAAGCTTAGAAGTGCAACTCTTTTGAAGTAGTAGTATTTAACTGGTGATTCGGACACCACAAAAGAGAACTTTCTTCGCCTTCCACCTAAAGCTTTCGAAGCTATACTCGAAACCTTACAAAAATAAGGTATTCACATTTTTGTGGGTAAATACAAACTAAAAAGTTTAATGGGATCCCATTTTGTGCAATTGTCTCGTGAGCTTTGCTTATCAGTAGCAGTGACAGACATGTTCCGATCTCATCTGCCTATGCCGTGTCTATTCGCACTGTTCATCTGCAACGCTAAACAGGTTACTCAAATATAACTGAGTTCAATTATTCAACCCTCACATTAAACTTAGAGTTGGTCAATTTTTGACAAGATAATAAAATTTGTGAATACACATTTATGACACGACATTAGCGATACGAATTCAATTTTTGTAATGTTTATGCGACAAATAATGACATTTGATAGAAAATAGCACAACACGATTATGACACATCTAGCGCGAATTAATTAAACTTGAGAAGAAAAGAATGCATTACATAAAATGAAAACAACGTAGCTGCTGCGCTAAAAACCAGTTTCTACCATAATCATAGTACGAGAATAAGTGTGAAAATGCCTCCTTTTTTACAAAGCCCCAAGTCCATAACACTTGCAGTGGCTAAAACTGCAAACTATGGTTAGACCTCAGAAATAAATATAAAACCTTTAATACAATGCAATATCATGAAAAATTCAAGATAATTCTGCTGCATCTATAACAACCCTATCCATCGACTCACAATACAAACCACCCTTTGGATCAAAATAAGACATCTAATTGTAAAACAAACCCAATAAATAAATACAAATGGAAGATGAGTAGAAGAGAGAAAAATCTAGAGGGACTCACTAAAATCCGTGCTTCCTCCACTTCGAGAACTGCTGGCATTGCGGCTGTGTAATGATAGACCTCTCATGTGGCCATTGATGGCCTGACCATCGGCCTTCTTTTCTTGAAAGAATTTTTCCCTCTCTACATGTTTTGAAGGTGGAGGTGGGATTGCAACTGCTGGGGGATGTGAACACGGCTCTCGCGAGGACTCCTCAACTGGTCGTATAAGAGGACGGTTCAACCTATCACTATGGATAGAAGATGCAAGCAAACCCAGACGTACTCGCTCTTCTCGGTCGTCTTCATCTTCACGCCTTGCACAGGCCTTCCCTTTCCGTAACCTGTCAATTAGCACAGGTGAGATGGCTATTTTAATCGGGAACAACTAGAATAGCCGAATGTGTCGTAACAAGCACTACCCAGTATCAGCTTAAACCCCAGTTACGAAAATCATAAAAGTTGGACCTTTCAAATTAAAGTTGTACATTATTGTCACAAGGTTGCGGGAGCACCAAGTGGATACCTTCGAAAAAGCTGCTCCTCCTCCTCCTCATCCTCCATTTCTCTATGGTTAGATTGATTCCCACTTGATGTTGTTCCGTCAGAGAATGCCGATCTTTCCGAAAGTGTAGGTCTATCAGAGAGGAGATCGTCGTGTCGTGTCAGAACCTTCTGAAGTTGTTCATTCAATTCAATTGCCCGTGAAACTAATTTTTCATCTCTAGAAAAAGAAAGAAAGTCCAATCGTTAACACAAGAACTGCAAAAAGCTTCTCAATAATTGCTTTAGAAAAATCATTGAAAGATACTAACAAAGGAAATCAATAAACGCTAGCTGTAGAAGATGAAAACCGCCTTACCGAGAACTCATCACAAGATGCATTACTCTCTGCTTTTGGAATGAGCACTGCTCCACAAGATCCAGAGTAAATTCATCCCTAGCTCCCTAGAACAGTTTACAAAAATCTTACTTACAGTTTACAAAAATCTTACTTCCATGGATGCACCTCACGCCAATATTCAAATATCAAAAAGATGATCCCTTGTTAAAAAGGCAAGCTTCTCATTTCTTTCCAAATTCAAATAATTACGTCTCATGAACCGTCACCAAAAACAAAGTTGTCAACATAATTTGTTTCAAGAAAAAGAGGTGAAAGCAGGAAATAATTCCACGTTGGGAAATATATTTTAGGCATGAAGATTATATGGATTCCAATGCACCATAGTGCAGCGGTTCATAGAGAACCATCAAACTATAAACAAAAGGCTAGAATATTTCTTTACTCTCTCCCAAACACATTACACAAAATTTCAAGCCAAAAGAGACAACCAAACATGTAAACGAAATAAACATTAACCAAATGACACCACATGAAAAATAAAATATGAAGTAACAACGTAAAAAAAGAATCAAGCAGAAATAAACAGAAAAAACATGACCAATCATATAATAAATACAAATTCAGGACAACGACAAAAGGTTAAAAAATGTACCTCGGGATTTTGGGGATCAACAGCATCAAGAACATCTTTTAAAACCTCTAGTGCATTGGTAGCTTTCTGAATAATGCTGTATAGATTAAAAAGAGGACTTAAATATGATACTCTATTGTTGTCGAAAGTCCATTGAACAACCCAAAATTTCTTGAACAACCTAAAACTTCTAAGGACATTGCCGTAAGCATCAAGACAAATGACAAAGACTACAGACAACAGATCCAGAATCTTTCATTTTCAAAGCATTAGTCATTGTGCAAGGATACAACAGAATTACTGAAGTCAAAAGGGAAGGAAAACAAGTGGAAATGAGACCAAAAAATGAGAATCGACTTAACATAACAAAGTAAGAATAAAAATTACAAGATACATTTCGTATAGCATAAAAGTTCTCGTCTCTTTAATGGAACATAAACCTACATACTGTAGTAAAATAGATATTTACATGGCCAAAAAGCACCTCCAATTTTTTATGAATAATATTAGCAGATTGCACCAACTTGATATCAAACATCATGCAACCACACTTCGAAAAACTTTTTTTTTTTTTTAAAAAAGCGTCTTTAAAGCAAAGATTATAAGACAATGCCACAAGAGGAGCTTGTATCTTATAGTATCAAGCTGGCGATCAAGATCCAAACATAAGGTGGCACATACAATTTTGTCAAAAGGAGGAAAACTCAGTGAAGGAATATACCTAGATTCAGAAACAGTTTGTCGCTCCATTTTCTGAGTAACAACTTCCTTTCTAGATGCTGAAAGTTCCCCATTCAGTGTAGTTCTTTTATTTACTTGTGATGTTTCATGGTTGGCATTGTTTGGCGGTGCTTCGCGAGACCTTTGAGGAAACTGTACTCCTGCACTCTGAAAAATAAATAGTTCGAAATAAGCCTATCTTCAACTCAACATTTCAAATTCTATAACAACAATTGAGAGGAGATACAAATCTCTGAGAGATGATAGAGTTGACAGAAATAAGGTGGCATAACAGAATTCAATGGAAAAAGCAACAAGCTCATTTTACATGTGAATATAAGAAAGCTCATTTTATAAAGCTCATTATGCAACTCTCAGAGAATTTGAATGAAAGCCAATAAGCTGGCAAGATGTTAAATACTAACACATTTCGAATTATATAAAAAATGATTCCCTTTTGTATCAATAAGTTGCCCTCATTAAATGAAAAGTTATAATAATGGCAATAAATAATTAGACCAAAGGATTGAATACTTCAAACATGTACCTACCACCAAGTCATAATATGCAGAGTAGTACTGAGGGAACTTTCCTTTAGCACCCCCAACAGATGTCTGTGTGGCATCAAGAAGAAGAAATATCTTCTCACGTACAAGCAAGTCTGTCTGTTAAAATGAAAACAGTTACCTAAGTAGAAAATTATTAATTTAGGCAAAAATCATCACACACTACATAACAAACTATTCACCTTTTTTTTCACTATTTTAACAAGAACAGGCAAAACACCAGCATCAATCACCTGCTCATGAACGCGCTCTCCAATATTATTCATTAGCATCTCCAGCAACTACAAATTGAATGAACAACTACACATCATAAGCAACAAGAAATTAAACATAAGAAATCGAAATAGTAACGTGTAAGTTAAGCCAGGTCAAATTTAAAGCCTGGGTAAATTCTTTAGTTTTCAGCTAATTCCTAAAGATTAAATCTTAACCACAAACCAATCAAACTTCACAATTCAACACCTTTGAGCTGTCTTACTAACCATTACAGCATAAAGTTGAGCATTGGGATTCTTACTCCCCAATCGCTTTTTAATAGCTTTAACAACATCTTTAGCTTGCCTGAAAATTCAAATTCACCAAAACCACATTCATCAAACGAAAAAAAAAACTCGAAATCAAAAGGCCACATTCATATTAAACACGAATTTCACATTGTCAATCCTCCACTACTAAATACTAAAATACTTCAAAATAGATGACAAATAATATATACTGAAAACAATAAACAACATAAATTTTCCACAGATATACCTGCAATCGCGAGCTACTATTTCACAAATTTCAATATTTTTTTCCCAATCAACTTCGGCCAACTTCTCATTCGTGGCTAAATTAACAAGCTCTGTCGTCATCAACAACTTTTCGCAACTACCTAATTTTCAAACTACACATCAATAACAACAATTTACAAAAAAAAATATCAGCACATAATCAAACAAATTAAACCACAAAAAGTAATAACTCACTCAGAAACAAAATAAATAAATATATACGACAAATTAATCAAAAAATTTAAAGGAAAAATAATTACTCACAGAAAACAAAATAAATAAACAAATAAACGAGAGCCTTCAGCGCCAAGTAACGACACCGTTTCGATTCAACTACTCTGCAAACAACAAAAGCAAAACGACAAATCAGATCAAATTCAGATCTTAACTAAAACTCAGCAAAACTTAGCGCTCCAATAACTACTATTAATTAACAGTACCTGCCAAAGCAACTAGAATAATACGAGAGAAAACGGTAAGGAAACACAGGAAGAAATCGTAAAGTTTGAAAAGTTTGAGCATGATTACAGGTTAGGGAAGGAGTAGGAGGGGCTGTAAGAGTGAAGAGGAGTGAAAGACAGGAATATGGAAGTGAGGAGGTTTGGCTATGGAGGGAGCCTGAGTGGTGGTGTCAATAGAAGAGGAGCGCCACGAGGGTTGTCGATTCTAAAAATAATAGTTTGGCCTCCGAAAAGTGACGGAAAGAGAAAAGGTTATTCTAACCTGCCTGTCATCTTCCAGTTGTATACAGACGTGTTATGTTTTGACACGTTTGTGCAGAGCATCATGAAAATTTATAGAACATACAATCTTATAAAAACTAGATCCTCTAATCAAATAGACTGATGTGCAAATAAATCAGTAAAGAATGGATAAATTTATCTGTTTAATTGGTGAATTGAATTAATTTTAAGTATTAAAAAAATTTAAAAATTATTTTAAAAATTATATATATATATAAATTTTTAATTAAATTAATAAATTATTAATTTGACTAATATACCAACCACTTATTCACACATTCGGTCTCTTTTTTATAGTTGGATTATTAATACAATTCTAATAATATTAATAACATGCTAAAATAATTTTAGTTTATAAAATTTTATATATATATATATATATATATATATATAAAATAAAAAATACGACTTGGCTAATATAAAATCAATCACAGTGTTCTTTTAGCCAAAAACAGGAAGGGCAAAAGCGTAAATAGAATGAGAAATGTGGTGAATTTGGTAAACGAAATTAGAGAAGAGAGTAGGAATGATTGGAGTGAGGTATAGAAAGAGAGGGTACTTTTACTATGAGTCCCTACAAAAAGGAGACTTATTGAGACAACGAGTTTTGAATGTTTAATATAGTAAAATAAATTTGAATAATTGATTTATTAGTAAAAACAATTCTTTTTTACATAAGTTATACAATTTCAATAAAATAAAAAGAGAACTCATTAAGTTCCCTCGACTTCATATTAAAATTCACCGAAAGAGAGGTGAGAGTATGAAAACTGGGAAAAGACATGAAGGAGGAAAGACGTGGCAAGTGGAGAAAGCGAGTGATGGAGATATTAAAAAGTACGTATGAGCATGTGCGGGGAAACGCTAAAATTCTGTTATGCTGCGCTGGACTTGCATTTCTTTTAGACTTCTCAGCTCGGGGTCAGTAAAAAATTATTTTAAAAAACAAAAAATTATCATAATATTTTGGTGATTTTTAAGGTTTTTCTTAGTAATGATTAAAACAAATTATTTTAATGTGATTTGAAAAAAAAAATTCTCAAAAAACGTGAAATAAAAAATATTTTTATTTGAGGATGATTTGATTTATTTCAAATTTAAGAAGTACAATCACATCAACTTTAGTCCCTATGCGTGAATTATGATGAAGGAATGATGATTGTGTAATGACTATTAATAATGATTGATTGTTAATTATAAAAATAATTAATAATGATTATGTGGTGATGGTAATGTTTTTAATTTTTAGATAATAATTGTATAATAATTTGTATTTTATAAAGAGATTAAAAATAAATAATTATGTATTAAGAGTTATTAGAAATAAAAAATTATAAATATTTAACAATAATAAAATAAATATTACATAAATAGTAAAGAAAAATTAAATAAAAATTTGATGTAATCATTGTTATAAAAATTAAAATATTATGAACATAATATTAAGTATGAAAAATATATACAAAACTATGAAGATGTACTACTATAGTATAGCTGATTTATTTGAATAACTCTTCGAAGATAAGTATTGTGTTGTTGGCGACATTTAGTATCTATAGGAATATGGGCTAACCCTAGCAGACGGAATGAATTGTGATGTTGTATGTCTTCAGGCGGAGTAAAAGTAAAAGTGTCCATATGTATAGTCGTATGATATGAATCGAAGGATTGACTATGCATAAATGGATCATGACTAGGGTTGGCAATTGTCGGCACGATCCGTTTAAATGATATGACACGACACGAAGTTAAACAGGTTTGAGTTTATATTAAACAAGTTCGGGTCGTAATCGGGTTGACCCGATTACGACCCGCAAAAAAACGGGTTAAACATGTGTGAACATGTTTAACCCGTTTATGACCCATTTAATCTGTTTAACTTAATTGTGTTAACGGGTCAAGCAATGCCACGTCCCAATTAACTCATATAGTTAAAGGTTAGTTTAGTAATTTTAGGAGCCACCAAAAGTTAACCTAATTCATTCTTCTTCCATTAATTGTGGCAGCCACCAAAATTTCAAAACTCTCAAACACAAGGCCATTTAGAACGTCTTCCATCTTCCATCTTTAAACGTAGCAGCCATCAAAATACACACAAAGTCACAAACGCAAGGTAGCATCCGTCACGCATCTTCCGTTTTCCATCCATCTTAGCACCATTTCCTTCCACTGTCACTCCTGTCTATTTTATGATGTTTTAAGTTTCAGGTTCGTCGTCGCCATTCTCCTTCCTCCAGCGGGAGGCCCATTTTTTCGTCGAGTTGTTTTAGCTGTTATGATTTAAGTGTCGGAAGTTAGTGTTGTTAATTACTAGTTCTCTTTTTACGAAGTTGTACTGGTGACCTGCAGCCCTGGTTGTGTTAGTTTGTTAATGATCCATATTCATATCTTTTTTCTTGTAGGCTTACAATGTACTTTGTTTTGGTAAGTGGCTTATAAGCCCTCACCAATCGTCAAAAATGGTTTTGCAAATTGTTCTACTTTATGGATGACTACATTTTACTCTTTTAATTGTTTTCTTACATCGTTGACGCAGGAGACAGCTAATGAAACTACAAAAGTAGGGAATGCTAAAAAGCCAAATGTTGGTGCAAGTAAGAAGAAGAAGTAGCAGACAGTGCATTCTATTTAGTAATGAAGATCTCTTTTTCCACAGTTTTTAGTTTTCCTAAAATAAAATTTTGCACACAAATTCTATGATAATTTATTATGTAATGTGTAAATGACATTTAGATTTTGGTTTCAATTATGCAAGCTTTGAAACAGTGGGATATAACTTGAGGGATGTCGGTCTGAGCCACTTAATAGAGAGGGTTTTGGATTGTTTCAATTCTAAAATGTTGTTGGAAGGAGGATGAAGAGGAAGAAGAGAACTAGTTTAATGTTTTTCAGTTAATAAACTTTGCAGGCAATAGAAATATTTCGGATAATATATAAAACATACTAATCCGGGCACGGTGGATATTTGTATACAGACGTGTATATAAATGTGTCTTGGCCAATGTGGCATATTTTGATATTTTGATATATTGATATTACCGATATAACCATGATACTCCCGGCCGAAAGGTCCGTTTGCAAACGTCGATATTGGCCAATGTGGGCATAAATTATGAGCTCAAGTGGAAAAATGAACAAGCACATAGAGTGCATTTATAAGTCATATAATCATAAGCATATTGTGTTATGCAAGTACATATATATTTGGTATGAAATTTGGTGAATGTGACATTGAAATGGCTTGATTGAAAATTGGTCATATGGTATATTGAGATTTTTGGTGAAATTGTTCTAAATGTGAATTAAGTGA
>CANYCX010082616.1:0-10248 GCA_948193385.1 Breynia disticha f. nivosa
TGAGCGGGAATTTCATATTGATTTGGTGGTCATTAGATTAGAAAATTTTGGTATGGTTTTGGGTATGGATTGGTTGTCTAGACATAGGGTTGTTCTAGACTGCTTTGCGAAGGAAGTTTTAGTTGATATGAATGGACATCGGGAGGTATTATTTGTTGGAGAGAGAATGGTAATACCCTCCTGTTTGATTTCGGCAGTTCAGGCCGTCAGTTTGATAAAGGAAGGGTGTAATGCGTACTTGGCTAGTGTGGTCGATACCATGAGCACCAGTGCAGGAGTAGCTGATGTTCCAATGGTACGAGAGTTTCCGGACGTATTCCCAAAGGATTTACCCGGACTACCACCGAACAGGGAAGTTGATTTTGAAATTGAGACTATCCCTGGAACTGCACCTATTTCCATTTCACCCTACCGCATGGCCCCTGCAGAATTAAAAGAATTGAAAAGGCAGCTTGAAGAACTGCTAGAAAAAGGGTTTATTCGACCCAGTATATCGCCTTGGGGAGCTCCTGTTCTGTTTGTGAAAAAGAAAGACGCGAGTTTACGGCTGTGCATTGACTATCGTCAGCTTAACAGGGTGACAATCAAAAATAAATATCCACTTCCCCTGCAGCTATTAAATGTATTTTGACCGGGTTATCATTGAAAAAGGAATCACTAGGGTTCCTGTTTCATTAATAACCTGAAATACTTTATTTGTAAATTTTGTATATACATATATATGTGTTTATGAAAGATGGCGTTTGAATGTTTGTCTTTCATTATTATTAGTTACTATGGATTAAAATTGAAATTAAAAATAAAAACTTGATTGTCGGGTTTAAGTATCACTTGCAGGAGGGAAGTTACGTAAGTGGTACTTAAATTTGGGAGTCACAGAGGTATGTGTTGACAACACTTACAATTGTATGTCTTGCATTTGTATGGTTAAACATGCTTAATAATTATTACATTTGCTTAGCATGGTAGCAAAACATGTGTCTTTAAAAGACTTGGATGATTGTGGTTGTGCTCTTGTATGAGTTATTCAGAATGGTGTGATTGTGTTTGTGATGTGTGAGATAATTTGATGATACAATTATGCTCTATGATGATATATGTTTGACCTAATGTGTGCCAAGTGGATTGATGATGAGAATGAGACATTGTTATAAAAATGTGATATTATGCCAGAAAGAATGAACTATGATTTGTGCTTATGAGCTTATGTGATGAGCTTGATAGTAATGGCAGTAAAATTTGAGATTTAATGCATGATGGCATGATATTGCACTTGATGATTGTTGGCCACAATGAATTGCATGTGAATCATATGTTGCATAAGCATATTGTGTGAAACATGGCCGTGAATACCGGGCTGGGCATGAGGAAAAGTCTGAGCGAGAGCTTGATGCCGGGCTAGGTCTGACGAAAAATGAGTGAGAGCTCAAATGGTCGTGAAAGAGATGGAAGAGCCCAGGGCATGCATTGTATGTGAAATGCATTAGCATTGCATAGTTCATCCATGTTACCTTTTATTGAAACTTGTATGGGTGTGCTCATGAGGAAAAATGGATATTTATTACATGGATAAGGATGTTAAAGAAGAATAACCAACTTTCCATTTACACTCTGCACGCCATTTCACAAACCCTACTTAACCTACGTTCAAATAGATTGCAAGCCCCAAAACCAACATCTTCTCACCTCGCACAAACTTTAGTCTATAAGATTAGTTGTGGATCGACATTAACCATGTAATAAAATACTCAATATTTCAAAATGAATTTCTTTTACAATTATCACAACATTTAAATAACTGCTAATTTAACAAAAAAATAATATTTAGATAAAAATAAATAATAGCTTTTACAGATAAGTAGATATTCAATTTATATTAAAATAATAGCAAATGCAAAAATAAAAAATTAAGTCAAAAGAACCAAGCAACAAAAATATTAATATAATGATAAAATAATTAAATTAATTTAAAAACAAATATTAATATCAAACTTATTATTAAAGAATGATAAATAGAAATTAAAAAGTTGATAAAAAAATTAATTAAGATAATACAATTAGTTTACAGAAGAATTAAATTAAACTATGTTTACACAATAAAAAAACAAAAAAAAATTAAAATAGTATCAAATTTATTACAACAATATGAACAGTTGACATTTAGTTTATATAAAATATATAAACTTATTTATATTGTCTCACAATCAAAATAATAACATTAGAATTAAACAAAATTTACATAAGTTTATATTAATTATATATTACAAATAAAATTATTAATTTCAAATCATGATAGAGCTTATAATTTAGAACAACAATATGAAAAGTTGACATTTAGTTTCCAGTAAAAAAAATAGACATTAAGATTATATTATGGTAATAAAAAGGGTTAAATGTAAACTAAACTTAGAAAACAAACAATACAATAATATAAAGAGTTGACATTTAGTTTATACAAAATATATAAAAGTATTTACATTATCTCACAAACAAAGAATTAACATTAAAATTAAGCTAAATTTACACAATTTTATGTTAAGTATAAATTACAAATAAAAATATAAGCAAAATTAATAGAAACAAAATTACAACAGTAGCAAAACTAATAAGTAGTAAAATACTGAATAGTTTAAAGAGTTTTGAAAAATAAGTTTATATCCAGTTTTTATTAAACTAGGTGAAACAAAAATTAAAAGCATACATAAACATTTTTAAAAGGGGAAAGTGAACATGTAATTTAACGAGAAAAAAATATTAAAAAGAATATAGAAAAACTAAGATATTTTCAAGAGTTTATATTAAAATAGATTTAAAAATGAAAAAACAATAAAAATAAGTGTAAATCATTTTGAGATATACTTTCTTATGTCCAAAAAATCAGGTGCTTGGATAAAAACAACAAAAAATATTTAAAAAAATATAATTTAAAAAATAAATATACATGTTCCTCTTTGTAAGCATGAATGTTAGGTTTCTTTGATTTAGCTTTCGGAACCTACAAAATGAAAACATAGTAAGTTAGAAAAAAAAATGAAATAAAATTTTAAAAAAGATGAAAAACCTCCAAATCATTAGAAAAAATCGTCATAAAAATGTCATTGCGAGTAATCAACTAGTAAACAAAGATTGAGGTTAACAACTTCTCGAGTGGGAATGTCATTATGAGATTATGCCTAAAAAAAGGAAAATGAAATAAGTTAAAAAAATACAAGAAAAATCAAAGAAACAAAGGAAATAACAAGATTTGAACAAATCGAAGGTCTAACAAAAAACAATATGAAGGAAAATAAGCTTTAACAAAGAAAACAAGCAATGAAACATAGAGAAAATGAAGAAATATAAGCTATAACAAATCGGTGTGAAAAATATGATGTGGAAAACAAAAGAATGGATTAGGGTTGAGACAAAAATGAAGAGTGACAATGTGGGTTGTACATCAATCATACAATGGACCCCATAAACTGTAAAAGATGTAAATAAAAGTTCAAACTCACAAAAAAAAAATCCAAACATCAAGACTAACATGATTCCTTCAAATTAAAACTTAAAAAAAGTAGATGATATAATTACCCCAACTTATAAGGACCATAACTTTTAATCCAAGATGAGTTATGAGGCCCACAAAATATCAAATAAAAGTTTGTCACAAAATATACATCAATAAATTATCAATCACGTTTAACATTCAAATGTTGAATTTTGAATCAAAAGACAAATTCAAAGTTAGTGATAACAAAAATTGTGCTCAGAATATCTCTTTCATTTATTTATATCTCTATCATTTATTTATAAATAGACTTCATTCTTCTCATTCAAAGTACATTCTAATATCCTGTAAAATTATCACCTTTTTCTCTATTTACCCACTTAAGCATCAAAGTGTAGACTCATGTGTTTATGTTATCAGTCTAATAGATTGAAATATCACACATACATATAGATTAAACAAACAAAATTAACTCCACTTAAGATAGTGGAATATTATATCCAAAATGCTCTTAGCCACTGGTAGATGAACAAATTAATTTCATAATTTAGCTCAAATAACTCAAGTCGGTATCATATGAAAGCGTATGCACATGATAGATGTTATGGAGCAATATTTTTTGGAATAATTACACTCTTTATCCTCTTGATTAGAATTCATTCAACAAAACTCATCATATTTGCACATATTTAACTTTACTTATTCTCTTTCTAAAAATATCTGGTTTTCTTAAAAAAAATTACTCCATTTAACTATTTTTATTGGGTAATTTTGAAAAAATAATAAAGAGCATGTTAGAACTGGTTTACATCTTACATGCATATTTAATTTTTTTTAATTTTAAGAGTTGTATACTCGTTCATAGTTTTTTCTTAAATTACTTGATTGATTATGGATCAAGGTCCATGTTATAGAAGCTTCTGTCATTTTTTTATTTAGGTATCATTGAAGATTTAGTTTTCTAAATACCTGTAAATATTTTCTTACTTATATTTTTTAAGTATGATGTAGAACATTTCAAAAAGGTATAGAGCATTGTATGTATATGCGAAACATGTAGAGCAACATGCAGAATTGTAGAGGATTAATCGCCATCCTTAAATAAAATAGATTCCATTATTTATTAAGGATGTGAAAATTAGGACTGATCGTGGATATGTTTGGTCAGTTATTTGTCTAAACAACCTAACTTATCCACCTGTGGTGGTTGGGTAAATGATCAACCACTAACCTATCCACTCTACTATCCACCTAAATCTAACCACTAAATAGTGTTTTGGTTTGCTCGGTTTGAGTGTTTAACCAAAAAGAAAAATATTAAAAATTTTAAAATAAATAATTAAAAAATATTAAGTTAAAAATTATAATTTAAAAAATATCTTTAATTTAAATAATAACAAATTAACATTTACTTCAAATTAACATAACAACAAACTAAAAACAGCGTGTCACTTCTAAGTCAACTCTAATAAATCTTAAAGCAAAATCACATTCATTAATATTTATTCGCTTCTTTTATTTATGATCTAAATAAATTATATACTATGGTTTATTAATTAGAATGTGAAGAATAAAAAAGATTTTAAAAAAATTTAATTAATAGTATGGTGGATCGGTTCAGTTGAGAGTGAATTTTGAAAAAATCAAAACTACCAACCAAACCACTCTCAGTGGTTTGCTCTAAATCTAACCACCAATCTTGGTTACCCTAAATTTCAGTTTGGTTTGATCGGTTGGTGATCGGTTTGGATGGTTTGGTGGATTTTTAGATCGGTCGTAGTGAAAATACAATAAATCCTATTTGGTGAAATTTATAAAGTATATATTGTAACATTTACTCAAATTCAATAAAAGTAGTATTTTTTTTTCCAAATTCTAAGTACTCATTACTTTCTTGTTTTATTCTCTCATATACATTTGTGTTTCTAATGCTGATTTAGTCGTATTCATCCAGCAATCAAGTGTTTAGACGGTCTTGAAAATTATAAATTTGTGACACATATAAAGGGAGTGCTGATCTTGTTGTCCTAATTTTACTCTCCTGACTTTTTATAATTGATTTTTTTAATTAAATTGAGCTAACAATGTACCATTTTTAACTCACAATAATCGATTTAGTTTGAAAATCAAATTCTAATCCAACGAAATCAATCACTGTTCAACCTTATTCGATATATTTTGTTGGCTGGTGCAAAGACAATTTTTATCCTTGAATTTCAACAAAAAAAAATATTAATTTAATAAGACCTTTGATTTGCCTACTCGATTAAATTAATTCCCTAAACAAATATAAGTGTGGAAAATAATCAACCTACCATCCCAAATATCTCCTTCACCCTAAATAAGTCTATTTATTTTACAAGAAAGCTCTTAAAGTAGTCCCCTTTGAGAGCTTTCCTTGTATAATTTCTTGCTTCAGTTTCTCCTCCATTTCTCTCGCTATTTTAACATGATAAATGAAAGTGAAAATCCTTACTATTATGATCCATTCAATTACTACAACCAACAAGGAGGATCTACTAGAGCATCATCACTCTTTCCCTTCCTTACGAGTAATCAGTCTTTCAACAATCAACCTTATTCATCTGCACACAACCATAACCTACCCAACTTTGATGATACTTCAAACAATAATATGATCTTCACTGATCGCTTACATGGATCCATGGATTATAACTCTTCTGAGATTACTAATCACTTAGAAGAAGGTCCTAATAAGTTTGATGTAAGTGAATCAGCAGTTGCACCTACCAACGATAATCCGTCAACGCCAAAGTCGTCAATATCTTCTTCCTCTAACGATGCTGCAGCTGAAGAAGTCTCAGGGAGCAAGAAAGATAAGCAGCCAAGTGGGTGTAAAGATGCGGATGAAAAGACCAAGAAACCGTAAGTTAGTAGATCCACTGGGGAATGGATCTTCTTTTTGTTAACAATTTAGTTTTCTTCGCTAGTTATGAAATCTGAATAAATCTTTTTAAAACGGATCTGGTTTTCTTTCATTTTATGTTGAAGTTAATCAGTAGTAAATATACAACCAGACAAAATTTGTTTTAATACAAGTATATAAATGAAGAATTTTGATTTTTCTATGTGAAAAGAAGAAAGAAGGGCTACACATGTCAGTGTCAGTAAAGACTTGAGGGACGTTTTTTTGGAATAATTTATAGATTCATAACGGCTGAGAAGATAACAAGAACACGCGTTAAAAAAGTAAACATTGGAGGGCGGAAACCCTAACTGCAAGTACGTATAGTAAAGTTGATTACTGAGATTTAAAAACTTCACTAATTATGTATAGTTTGGTGGCTGATCATTAAGCAGGAGCAAGGCAATAAAGAAAGAAAAAAGGCAGAGAGAACCCAGGTTTGCTTTCTTAACAAAGAGTGAAATAGATAATCTGGACGATGGTTACAGATGGAGAAAGTACGGACAAAAAGCTGTCAAGAATAGCTCTTATCCTAGGTTACTTTTCCTCACCTTATAATTAAGTTCAATTCTCACCATTTTTGGATGCATTTATGAACTTTTGCCATTTTCATTGTCCAAATAAAACTGCAGAAGTTACTACAGATGCACCAGTGAGAAATGCACGGTAAAGAAACGTGTGGAGAGATCATTCCAAGATCCATCAATTATAATAACAACATATGAAGGGCAACATAACCATCATTGCCCCGCAACTCTCCGAGGCAATGCTAATTCAATGATCTCACCTTCTCTATTTGCATCAACTTCATTAGGACGTACCTTTCCTCAAGACCTTCTGTCTCGCTTACTTCCACAGAACCACCAACAAGACGACCCATCCTCTTTGTTGTACCAGCATCTTGCCTCCTCACAGCACCAGCAACCTCAGCAGCTCCACATTCCTGATTACGGCCTGCTACAGAACTTAATTCCTTCCTTGGACAGACAACATCCATGAGATTTCAGTGAACATCTCTGCCTATGTATAGGTGAATATATTTATTTATATAGAATTTGCGATGTTGGGATTATGAATTAACTAATGGAGATTAGGTCAACCGTATATTTTGCATTTCCATGCTGAGGAATTATATCATTCGTATCTGCCTAGTGGTACTGATTCGCAAATATATCGAAGAGGGAGCAGACGTAAGTATGTTAAAACTGAAGAGAATATGGCTCAATGCCGATTATATTGATCTCTTGTGTTGAATATATATGAGATGCATGCATAATGATAGAGTCATGATAGAGTCATTGTTATGATAGACATCTATTCTACATGTGTTGTACAAGAGTCATATATGAGAAAGACTTTTATTGGATGGTAAGTCTCTTGTACTCCCTGCCAAGTTAATGGGTGTAGAACGCAATGTTAGCTTCTCACGGTGACCTTGAAACTTTGATTTTGTTAACAGTTTGGTCAATAAATCAGTTATCTGATCATTTGTTGAAATGTAGCCAACTTGTAACTGCTTCTTGTGTACAAGATCTCTCATAAAGTAAAACTCAATCTCATGATGTTTAGTGAAATATGGAGCTCCTAAATTGTCACACCATAATTTAGGAAGAATGGATGGATGAAACTCAATCTCTTTTAAAGAGAAATCAACCAAAGTACTTCACCAGTATTTGTTGCAGGAGACCTTGGTTTATGAGCAACAAACAACTTTCTGCTTTTTTAACTCCAAGAAATTAAATTTGGAACAACATAAATGGCAAATCATGTTGTTGATTTGCTATCATCATTATCTTCTGCCAGGTCGGCGTTGCAAAAGATGGAGAGGAAGAGATCATCACTACATTGAATGTAGATTCCCATGGATTTTGTGCCTGCAATGTATCTCAAAATTGATCAATAGCTAACCAATCTTGCAACGTAGCTAGGATTATGCATATGATGTGAAACTTAGCCAACGACAAAGGAGATATCTAGCCTGTTGATGCATAAATATTGTAAATTATCAATTGTTTTTTCATAAAGTGTTGTATCAAGCGAATCATTTGTTTGATCCAGTGCTTTTTTGGCCTGAGAAGGAGAGCAATCAATTGGTGAGCCAACTGGTTTAGATGATGCTATACTAGTCTTTCAAATAATATCTGATGCTTGCTTTGATTGAGTGAGCAACACATCATGAGAATCCCAGTGTGCCTCTATGCCAAGAAAGTAATTCAATTTTCCCAAACCCTTGAGCGCAAAACATGACCTCAGGAAGGTGATAGCTTGATCAATAAACAATGGGGAAAAACCTGTGGATAAAATATCGTCAGCATAAATCAAGAAATATTCTCGAATGCCACCTTTAGTATAATAGAATATGGATTGCTTAGTGTAAGAACCAACAAAAACAAAGGACAATAACGAGTTACGTAGGCAATTGAACATGCCTGAGGGGCCTATTTAAGTCCATAGAGAGACTTTTTAAGCAGACATACATGAACTGGTCTAGAGAAATCAACAAATCCAATTGGTTGGGTCATGTAAACAAATTCATCCAATGTTCCATTTAAAAATGCACTCGAGAATTTGAATTGTAAAACATTGCATCCATATGATATGACAACAGATAATATGAGTTTTAAAGTTGTAGGTTTAATTACCAGACTAAGAGTTTCATTTTAGTCAAGACTCGGACATTATTTGAAACCTTTTGCTAACAAACGAGCTTTGTATTGAGATATAGAGCCATCGTGATTCTTTGATCTCGAAAAACCCATCTGCATTCGATAATATTAGTGGCTTCATTATGGGGGTACAAGGACCTATGTTTCATTTTGAACTTGAGCTTTATATTCATCAAACATAGCACACACATCCAATGCATATGTTTATTTGCTTGAGTGAAGGATGTAAAAGAGGCATCATTGCTTATAGTGTTAGTAAAAGAGCGGGATTTAGTGGCCCTGTTTATTGTTGGGTGACCATGGAGTGTGTTTTAGTGACCACACTAGATGATAAAGGAGGATGTGCTATTGTAGTTAGAACGAAAACATGATTCAAGCCTGGAGATTCGGCAGTCAAATAACATCCTAAACTTAATTAACTATATAATTCATAATTAACGTTAATTATATATGTTTAAAAATGTATAAATTAAAAATTTTTCTATCATTTATACTTTATTTTTATTTGGCAATAGTTATATTACATTGCAGTATAAAACAGTTGCAATTTTAGCAAAACAGATGTGCAGCATAGGCAAATAGTGCAAGAGCACGACCCATGTTGACCTGTGCTGACTGGAAACTCATACGAGCATGGCTTGTGCTGATCAACACCCCATGGGCACGACCTCGTGTTGATCAATCACGTCTACTGTTCATTCAACACGGTCATCGTGTCAATTTAGCACGGCCCATGTTCAACTCATTATCAACTTGCAATCAATCTATTTTCATCATATTTTACTTGTAACGCCCCAGAAATTCATCTAGCCTAAATCGAGAAAAGAATGTTAACATTTGAGAGCATTTCATGATAATGAGTTTAGTTATGTGACTAAGTGTGAATGATGTTAAAATTGATGTCAATGGGTGTTGAATTAGTTGAAAAGATGGTTATTCAGGTTGGAGAACATGTATATCGGAGTGTGTGCTTATCGGGAATCAAAAGGAGTCGAAAAATGACTAAGTGTGCAGGCTGCACATGAGTAACGTTCATTAGCCCAGAGGTAATGAACGTTACTCATTCCAGCAAAACCAAAAATCTGCATGTTGCGTAATGAACGTTATTTAAACCGTAATGAACGTTATCGAGGGTCAGTACATGTCATTAAAAGTCCGAAGCTTCTGTC
>CANYCX010082733.1:0-17930 GCA_948193385.1 Breynia disticha f. nivosa
AAGTTAGGATTTCGGCGAGTGAACGATAAGGTGGGCAGTGCACAGTAAAAACAGTTTTCCTTGTACATGATAATTTTTACATCGTGCATTGTATTTTATAAGGTTATAATTGATTTGATATTTTCTGGATTTAATCCTTTATAACCTGTAGTATTTTATGAAAACTTATTATTACGTATGGGCCTTGTATTTCCGCAAATGTTGTATTTATTTTTATAATGAATGTGTGGTTTTGGATTTGAATAAACTATAAATTTTTATCTCTCCTATAATTTTTCATTAATATTTTATTTTAAATTATATTATTCTAAAAACAAAAATGATGTTTAAATTTGAATGTTATTTCTTGGAAAATAAATAATTAAAATAAGAAATAATATTTAAATTTGGGCGTCACAGTGCAGGTCTTAGAAAAAAAAAGGCAAAATGAAATGAAATAAAAAAATATAGAGAACATGTATTTGGGTGAATTCTTGGCTATAAAATAATCTTCGCTAACGAAACTATATAACATTTCTATTTTACTCACATGAAGAATCACAACATTCAATGAACTCATCATTCAAGTTCTCTGAATTTTAATATAATTTTTTTAAAAAAGGAGACTAAATGAGTTAGTATATCGTGATTGTTAGATACAATTAAAATAATTATAAGTCTTTAATTTGTTCAGTAATATTAAAGATTCGAATTTAATTTTTTATGTGATAATAACAATTAATTATCTTATTGAATTCTCTCTTTAAAAGAATTCATGGTAAAAGTTTTCGTGACGTTCTCATTTACTCATTTTATTTATGCCACATTGAATTCATATAATTTATAAAAAAAAAAGGACAAAATTGATTATCTTGTATGTGCAAAATTGGTATAGCATAAAAGAATTATCTTTCTCTTACAGTGAAGACAAATCCACTCTGTATTCTTAATAAATTACTCCATATATTTAGGATTGGTAATTTACATTAATCGAATTGTAATCGTGTCGTGTTTTTTCTACCAAATAATATTATTTATGACATAAATATTATAAAAAAGAATTCGTATCATATCACATCATGTATTCACAAATCGTATAATTGGATTAAAAAAATAAGAAAAGGGTAATTTTCCAAGGTGTTAAGCAAATGCTCTCATCTAAGAATCCACTTCCAACATATATACATGTTATTAAAGTGAGAGGGCAAACTCAAATTCCATCCATTACTTTGAACTAATAATGTCCATTACGCAATTTCACTTCGCAAATAAAGAATTGGAATCTGCATATCATGATTTTGATAATGCTCATCAAAAGTGGCCCCAAATATAATATCACATATCAACATTTTACACTACAACCATTGTTTGAGGAGAAAAAATTAAACCAATGGTTGTGGAGAGTTGAGAGTCCACAACTACAAAATATGTCTCTTTCTTCAAAAAGGTGAGTCCTAGTGGAGTGAAGGTATCTATTTCACTCATTTTTGTAGTTTTTTTTAGCTGAGACTAAAGAGATTTTCGTTAAAATATGTGAACCTCTCATGTGTCCCCTTCCATTAAAAGTAAGGCTAGTTTGTTTCCTCTTCTTCCAATTGTTAGGTCCTTCAACTTATAAACCTAACGGGTTTGTCTAAAAGTAATGACAAGGAGTTCGTATTTTAACTATCGTATGTTTGAATTTCTGCTAATCTCATTGGGGGTGAGACATATGTAAGTATTATTATAAGCGTTCTTTGAGCTCGATCGGTGATTTTCTCTGCCCTTAAACAAAACACCATCCTCTCATCCTAAATTTTTGCAACAAAAAAAATCCTTCAACTTATTTATTTTCATCGTCTAATTTATATATTTATATTTCTTTAAAATATATTAATATTAACAAATTAAATTTTTCATATAAATATTAACAATTTTCTTATTAATATGTACATTATCATTGTTCTTTTTTCAGTCCTCGAAACCTCTACATTATTATTGCTTAATTTTCCACCATATTTTTTGGATCCAAAAAAGTCCTCCAAATTTGCATTTCCTTTTTTTTTTTGTTTGTATTTTTGCATTATATTGTCGTTTTCGAGAGGACTAGGACTGGTTATGTATAGTATTGCCGAAGAGTCAGTGTGACAAAAGTTAGAAGACAAAATATTATTGAGAAAAATTATTAATCTTATATTTTATGTGACATCTAATTCACAATTTATTTGTGTAATCAACTATATTTAAACATACTCAATTAAAAATTTAACTAAACTTTTTTTGGTATGATCAGAACTTTTTTTTTTTAAGAAATGAAAGTAGGAGAATTTTGGTATGATCAGAACTTCAAATTAATATAATTTAATATTGACGTACAAAATTTCTTGACACAAATTTCATTGGAGGCAAAAAAATATAAATTGGCAGAGCTTGTAGGACTAAAACTAATCAACATACCAACATAAAACACAAATCCATAATCTAAACTCTCAATTATAGTAGCCACGACACAGATCTCTTTATCGGAAATCAGAATCATACTTGAGCTCAGTCGCTAGTTGAGTGGACTCGTGAGTTTATGAGTCAACCCATCCGAATCATTGCCTAAAAAGAACATTAATCATAGACCAAATTCAATGATTTGATTCCTTAATTTCATCATAGTTGCTCATGAAAATGGTACCTTACCATTCCTCCCAACCGAATGCCTCCTCACCCATCAAACCCGGTTTGACTCCAAACAGCATCACGAACGCGCCTCAGGTCGCGTCCCTTCAGCGTCCTCCCCAAGCCTTCAAAAACCGAAGCACCACCATCTTTCTTACTGCGTGCATACTCACGCGCCAAGTACTCGTGTGGAGGAATCATTTCGGAGTCCCGATCATCGTACCCCTCGTCGGAATCGTACAAGGACTCGACCGAGTCGACCCGATAAATCTTCCTCCAGTCCGGCACGTTCACTGGCGCTGACGTGGCCACCTGACGTGGCGAAGGACTCACACTATTCTCGTGTCCACGTAACTGATGCACGATTCTCGAAGCAGCGGCACTTTTGTCCAAAGAATTTTCGAAAGCCAATGACAACCCACCCACGTGGCGATCACTCCGAGGTATTCGATGGCGGCTTCTAACGCTCGCGCTCCCATGAAGTTCCGTTCCAGCGCGTGGGCTCCAATCGCCGTGGGAATTACCATTGTTCATGTTATTACCGTGCTCACTTCCGTCTGCCACGTCGTCTACCATCGACCAAATATCCTCTTCACCTAGCTCAGTGTCCACAGAGGTTTCTTGCCCATTTCCATAACTGTAACTTCCCAACAATCTTTCGCTCCGACTTGTCGTAAGCCTTCTGCCTTTGGCCATATACGAGTGAAGGGCAACTTAGCTGATAAAGAAGCAAACAAATGAAGATTCTTCAATGAAAAAAAGAATGGGGAATTGGGTAAGAGAGGAATTGAAGAAATGTTATGAGTTCATTAGGAAGGGGTCTAATATGGAGTGAGAATTGGAGGAGGAGAGGTGTATATATAGTGTAGTGTGTTCATTTCATGTGAATTTTGGATTCCAATTTGTGTTGCATTTGGTGGGGATTACTTTAATGGAATGTAAATGAATGGTGAGAGTGCAAGACGCCAAAATGGGCACGAAATTGTCCAAAAAAAATTACTAATGAAAATTGTTGTAATAAAAGTATAAGATCGAGTGAGTGGTTCGTTGTTCCCGCGCTTCAAAGAGCGCGTGTTTAACACCGGATAACCGAAGTGAATTTTCTGGTATTGAGGTTTTTAAAAAATACTTTGGGATCTTTTTATTTTTTTTTAATTTGTTATTTGTTTTGTGCGAAAGAATTGGCTATTTGTAACCGAAAATAAACGTACAATTTTTTTTGGCTTTGTCAAAAACAAGTAATTATATTACTATTATCAAATTTTATAAAAAAAAAAGTTAAAAGCAGTAAACAAATTGCGATATGGAATGATATTAAAAAATATACAGTAAAATATATAAGATAAGAATAAGCACAATAAATGAGAAAAGTCACTCTCTCTCTTCTTTTGCTGAGTAAGGTCTGACAATATTTCGTTAAGACTCGATGAATAATTTTTCTTTGTGCAATTTAATTTTGAAATATTCAATATAAAATATGTAAAATCGACCCAAAAATGAACTCCATCAGTCATAAAAGAATATAATATGAGGTAACGTCAATTAGTATATGAGTAGTGTTTTTATCAACTACCGTCAATTTATCGATTAAAAATTATAGTTATTAACTGATCGATATTTACCCATTAATTATTGTCTTCTTCTTATATTAATAAATAAAACAAAAAAGTGAATGACATAGAATTTCATGAACGTAGGATTATTGATCTATTTTTAATTAGTAGGACCCACAACCGAAACCTATTCCGTTTGACAATGTCAAATGCTTCCAACATGGGTCCCGCTCTCCACGTGGGCACTCGAAGAAGATGTTTTTTTTTTTTTTTGGTTAAAATGGGGGCTAAGTACATAGCCCAAGCAAACACCTAATTCTCAGGTATACTCCTGGGGAAAGCTACTCCCAGACTATCCTCCCAAATTACATCCTTACATACAGTTGGAGGCTCCTGAAACTTGTGTAAACCCAGTGTCAATTCCGCACCCAAGTTTGCTAGCTTGTCCGCAACCCTGTTCCCTTCTCTGTATGTATGTTCAAACCGAATCACCCAGTCCCTTGTGAGAAGATTTTTGCAACAGGTCACAATAGGTGCCAAGGGATGAAAGTCCTGTATGGTATGCTGCAGCAAATATAATACACTTTTGGAGTCAGTTGCAACTATTATTCTCCTGTAACCCTCCTCCCATGTCACGTAGATTAAAGTGGGTCCAAATTTCCATGTCACCATCATGCCACGTGGGAGATCCACAACCTGTTAAAAAATAAGAAGAGATTTGGATATGTAATGATGGTGACAATAAATTAATTGATGGTGTTGAGATGCATATGGTTAAAATAATCACCACTTGTAGGTGTAGGGGAAGTGAGGTGAGGAGTATGTGTGAATTTTGAATAAGACACATTCTACGTTTTAGAATGCAACATTTTGAATCCGGACCTACGTTTGAGACGGATACAGAAATTTTTTATAATAAGAGTATCAGACAGTTAACTTGACTACGCTGTTTTACGAGTTTTAATGCTCAAGTCCAAGATAGACAACAATGCGACATTATTTACCTAAATAGGCTAAACTATATGACCTTTTTTTTTGTGGTTGAAGCTTTGGTTATAAATGTGGTGTGTTGTTGATGAAGTTTTTATCCCTAAAAATTGGGGTTGATTGTGGTCTATAAATGCCAAGGTTGGGGTAAGACTATCGAGGGACCCCCCAACCTTTCCGGGAGAAAAGTGGGACCTTCTCATCTCTGTAATGGCAAGAGTTTTCATGGGTCCATTCGTTTTGTTGGGTTTGCCAGTCGTGGAGCCCTTGAACCCAACTCCACCCTACTACCTCCCGACCTATCATTTGCAGTCGCTAGTATCCTATGCTACAGCCTGGCCACCAATCCAACTCTTCCGATTAACCAACGATTTGTTATAACGCGTTTATGATACTGTGCGTATGGTGTGTATTCAATTGGTAATGATATGCAATAGAAAATACGATAGGACTGATTCGAATTGACTGTTCTGTTTCTTACCTGCGTGGGACCCTATATTTCATCACCTTGTACATCTACTTTACAACCCTAGCAAAAACCGAAGTGAAGAGACATGGAGTTTGTACTTTCCATCGGTTAATGTAAGAAATGGCTAAAATAATTGATCAAATGTTAAATCCAATCAAATCAAGACTTGTCTTTCGATAAATATCTAACAAGAACAGTCGTGTGTTAAGACAAATTTAACCTAATCCAATGCTACCTAGAAGAGTTCTTCACAACCATTGACTGCAGAAATAAAGTTAAAAAAAGGTAGGGACATAGTACGATTGCAAATTGCCCGTAAGAAAATGACCCACCATTTTTATTGTCCAAATAATGAACTGCCATAATCATTTTACGATTATGTCATGCTAATGACATTTAGAGGAGTATTTTAGACTCAGAATCTCAATTAGCATTGGCTTCATCACTAAAAAACAAACTACACAACTGTTGTTTTACATGTGATTTCATGGTTTCCAGTAATCTTTCAGTTTTTTTTTATATTTAAATGTGTTGTATTGGATCTGCTAAATCACAAGATTGTACTGTGAAGGTATAATATTACCAGTTATTATATATGTGAGCTTTGATCTGTGCAGTCTAGTTCAGAGATCGTACGAGAGAATTGGCTTCAGTTGGAGGCTTTTGTCCTCTAATATAAGTGGCTTTTGTCGACTAGTTATAGTGGTTGGAGTTGTGAGGCCACCACTATATCAAATTGGCTACGCTTTGATCCCCAAATACGTCAGCTAGTTTTCAGTCGTTAAAACCGATTATCTTCCATGGCTCGTAATTAGCGACGGAGCTTAAAGATACGGTAAGAGAGACGGTACTAATAAAAGTGCACGCAGGAAAACTAGGGGCTGGAAAGTAATATAATTGAGCTAAGAATTGAGGATAAAGCGCAGGTGATAGGTATTTCAGTTTGCATCAAGATCATAATGAGACGAGTCAAGATCATAAATAATTGAAGAACAAGACTCCACCATAGACTGAGTAAATGGTAATTAAGTGTGAAGAAGACTTATAGTGGGGGTGGTAGCTCTGCCTCAGGTGTCGGATCAGTTCTATCCACCAAGCCATCACTACCTTCGATGAACGCCCTTGTAGCTGCTTCGTCATCTACAGTAACTCAGTCGACATCTCGAAACATAAAATCAATTCAGGCCAACAAGTTTTAACAATTGTATGTTTAATCTTGATTATAATTAGGTTCCAAACACTGGTAGGTGTAGGAATGAGGATTCCAAACACTTTGGCTGGTGCAAGATTTATTTATTGTTTCCAGGCCCTGAATTTGAAATATTCTTCACTTAATGCATGATTAGCTCATGCTATCTGTGAATATTCACATATAAAATAAATAATTAATTCAGAGTACAACTTAAAGATGATGGGATCTTGAAAAACCTTTCAAATTGCCAATAACAAGTGGGCTGAAGACAATGAACAGTACTATTCCACATTTGTTTAACACCATAATCTCTTTTAACGACGCGAATCCGAATATTATAACCTTAAAAGGAGTTCTTAATTCATTGTTTCAATTAAGTATTACATATTCTACAATCATTTTGATCACAATCTCTCTGCAATCATAAGGCACCATTCGCTAGGGAATCTTGCCCTTCCGAAACTGCAAGAGCGATCCAATTTCCTGACACCACCGCCGCATCACCACCGATGTCTTTTCCAGCTACCATTTTCACTGTCATCCACTGTTTTCATTCCTACCCAGTCTGCTTAAATGAATTTTTAACGCAGCTTTAGGCAGCATGGTTAGGTAAATTTATGAAAGATTGATTGAAAAAGAAAGATGGAGGCAAGATCGCAATCCAGTAATAATAACTTGAGCCAATAATTGCAGAGTAAAAGAGGGTGACTTTAGTTTCAGTTGCATATGACAGTTAACAGAAAACATATCTATCAGATGAGAGTAAGTGATGGAGGAGTGGTATATAGTGATCCCCACTTGGAAATAAGATACCTGAATTTGTGGCTCAAGTGGGTGTGGTAAGTCCATTCTTGATCAGACATTGGCCTGTGAAATTCGAAAGTGGTAGTACTGTTATTAGTTCTTGATTGGCATATAAATAAAGTAAATGATTGATCGAGTTGATCGGCATCTTGGAGTTTGGCTTTTGCTGACATATCGAGGCCCCATGCAGCAGCTCAAATCAACTATATGTGCAGTCAATATTCTCATAATTTTGAGTTGATTGTCAAGGACTTAATAGCATGATTCAGGATAATGTCTCATTGATCCTGTTATGTATATGTGTTATACTTTTCGACACGTGACAAGTCGAAGTTGAATCTCCGTGTAATAAAGATGCGTTAATATCTAATGCGGAATGAAAAATGAATAGAAAGAATTCACTCTCTCAAAATCTACATTTTTGACAGATTTTGTCAGAGTTCAGTGGTCAGAAAATGAAAATTTTCTTGGAGCGAGTCCTAAAAAAGTTTAAGAAACTAGAATAAGTTCAAAATTTATGATCAGTTTTATAGGAAGTTGGAGAACTATCTGTATATATGTATTATTAAGCCAACTATACATACTGAGAGCATGAAACAAGAGATTTGAGATATTTTAACCAGAATTTAGAGATGTTTCTTGATCAGATGGATGGATCCAAGCACAGTATATAGACAGTGTTTTCTGATAAGAGATGTTTTCATGATAAAAATGGTTAGGGATGTGGATTTGAATATGAAGAAATGAAAGCTGTATATCCACTTGTTTAAAATAATTGATGAGAATGCATGGTGGATTCCATAAAAATCAACCAGCAATGCAATGCATTGCATTTGTCTTATTTCTGTGATTAGTCAGTATCTGTGGTGCCAAATTAAACTACTTTTTGCACATTAATTCATTGCTTTGCTTGTTTGATTATACAGACTTCGTTTCAATTAAAAGGATAATATGTGTAACTGTGGAAATTTGTCCGCCTGTCTCCCAGTCCTCGCCCATGATAGCATCGTTAGGAATGGGGAAGAAGAGTCGGAGTCGGAGTCGGATTATGATTTTTTGCTTATTGTCGTAATATTTTTTCGCTCCCGTCTCGTAATGTATTGAGTTACAAAAGTGTAATTCATCCAATTTTTTATACAATTGGACTTGTTTAGATGAAGAATGAGACACATATATTAACTATCAATCCTACTTTATTTCATTATTTATAATTTTGAGCTGCTCGTGTCATGTCCCTTCTCGTTTTCTCGAATTTGGATCGAGTCATATCGGGTCCTACGGGTATTGGGTTTTTATTGTTAGGCTCCACAGTCATTATTCTGTCGTTTTGGTAGCTCAATGAGTCGGCCTTGTTTGGAAAAAGTCCAGCAACAGAAAACTATGGACAATGGGTCGTTCCCGCAGGTAAAATGGGTTCGTCAAGTTTATATTCACTTACAAGTCCTAATTAAAATATTTAATTTTCAACAATAAGCAATGACACAATTTATGAGTATGGTATTATATAAATTATATGCTATGTTTTATATAATCTGGCAATAGCAAAGATCAAAGGGCCTATGTCAGGAATGCAGTGGTTCTAACCTGTGGATGGTTGTGTTGCGTAGGAAGAAGAGACATTGGAATTAAATGGATATTTGTGAGGCCAAAGGCAACGAGGTCCACTCAGTCTTCCAACTTCTTTATCCTTTTCTGGTCGTCACAGAATCTCACATTTATCGATTTGTTCTCCTCAGAACAACAACATGACATCCTTCAAATTCCCTTCTGTCCCCACATGCTTGTTTACAATGCTTTTAAAGCAAATTCTCCCCAAACTTACTTCTCCTAAAGCTTCACACTTTTCCAGGCCTCACTGCAAGTGCTGGACTTCACTGTTTATTGGTAATGTAATGAAACGTAAGATTATATGGATGGTTGGTTAATTATACGGCCGTGTAATATGACTGCCTGCGGGATAAAAATTGAATTTTTTTTGTGTTAATCATCCTGTACAAATATAAATAATGTTTCATCCATCATTTGTACAATATTTGTGTGAAGTTTGGGGCAGATGAAATGCCTGTTTTCTCATAAAGATAATACAACTACATTGTGTACACAGTTGCCTGAGCATTGCTGATTCTTACCAGGATTGAGGATCAATAAAATGTTTCTGCCGGAATGACTACTATGCAAATGAGATATCTGATTTTGCACCGTGACATACATAAAAGTTGCCTTCAAGTTTTGTTCGGATAGTTTTTTGCTTTACGATGCGTCCTTCCATGGGGCGAATGACGCGGATTCGCAATGCCTGATGAACTCCATTGCTCTGGCGTTGCAGCATGATGTGATTATCTAGTCAGATCAGTTGTCAACACACTAGAACTTGTATTGCCCTACTGCATTTCGATGCTTTCATTTGAAGTTATCTTCCCGAAGCTTGATCTCCAGAGTTTAGATGCAGAAGAATGTTTCTGCAGCATTCGCCCTGCCGATTTCGAGCAGAGCTCGCTGAATTGAGTATTTGCAGAATCTGAGGTTGAATCTGCAAGATTTCCATCTGTCAAAGCCTTCCTGTCATCATTCGAATGTTGAAACAAAGACGTATCTTTGTAAGTTTCCATTTGCCTCACTTCTTCAAAAATGGAGTATACGTCACTTGATTTCGGAGGCGCATAAGAAAACTCTTCCATCTCCTCAGCATTTGCAGTTTTAGCAGCTTGTCTAATCATCTCAGCATTTATCAAATCAATAACATCCAAGGTAGAGCCTTCAGACCTTAAAAAGGATTCGAGTTCTGTTACTAACTTGTTCAATTCAGAATACTTCTCTTCAAGAGCCATTTTCGCATCTATCAACTTCATCTGAACACGTTCTTCGCGCCATACTTCAGCCATCTGCAGCATCTTTTTTTCCTCTTCCAATTGTTCCTGGATTCTTATAGTTTCCATTTTCATTACTTCAAATTCAACTTTATCTTCAGTTATCTTATTGGTCAGCTCATTACAAACTTCCTCAGCTGATTCTCTGCCCTTTTTTTCTTTCTCATAGGCTTCCGTTAACTGCTTTAACGACGCTTTCGCTTTCAACAGCTCATCGACTAATTTAGAATTGAAAATTTCCATCTTCCGGCAGTTTTTTCTCTCTCTCTTTAATTCATTTTTCAAATCAGCCATCGCTGGATAAAGTTTCTCATGCTGTCTAACCTGACACAAGTTTCTTTCTTCCTCAAGTTTCCTCTGCAGGCGTTCAAAGTTCTTCTTAAAAACAAGGCATTCTACTTGAAGCTCGCGAATTTGCAACTGCGCTTGCGCTAATTCTGCCTGCGCAGCAGAAGCAACAGACACAGTAGGTAGTTGATCTTCAAGAAGTTTCATAATGCTGTACAAGCAATACTTTTCATTGGATACCCTTGAACGGCTTAAACCCCACTTTGTTGCTTCCTCCATCTTTAACTTCAGAGCAATGGGTATCCAAGCAAAAGTAGTTTCATAATTATAACATTAGAACAGAACTAACATAATTCAGAGCAAGACATAGAATCAATGTGATACAAAACAGAGATATTGTAATGAAACATCAATTAGAAGATATACCTTAAGCAAAAATCCATTCTTTAAGCTATACTTGAAATTACTACTACAAACTGGATGTGCCTTTTTCACAGAATATTCTCTGCCATTACATTGCTTATCTGCACCTTCAATAAGCTGCATAAAAACTTCAAAGAATTCAATTGGCATGAACCTTAATCCAGAAGATATTCATCTAAATCCATTCACATTCCCACATAATTTTTCAAACACAAACATCTAAACTATTTTCAGTTCCAACCATAAAAAACACATACAATCAAAAAAATTTGAATATTTAATCCAACAAAACCAAAAGTTTGAATCTTTAAACCAACCCAACAGCACAATTCAGCACAAAACACCAAACAAAATATACAACACACCTTAACCCGTGGTACAAACAGCGATCCACCACATTTCATGCTATGCCCATTACCACTAAATTTATTCATAAACCTCAACCGCCACAAGCAAGCCACAAGCTTCCTAGCCGACACACCATCACCACCACCGCCTCCATGGAACTTCCGGATAGGAGTGGCCGGAGTTCCAAACTTCCGACGACGGCGACGGCAAGGTTTATTGGTGAAGCTCATGAAGCTAGTGTTGTGAAAAGGGTGCAATATAAAAGGTGATGGGGTTTGACGTGAGTTGTATGTATGTGAGTAAGAGAATGCTAAGTTATAGTGTGAAGTTGAGAGAGATGGGAGTAGAGAGTGGGATGTTTGAGAGATGGTGATGTTTTGACGAGTGGAAGAATGTCTGTTATAACGTGGTGATACTGTTGGTGTTGGGAGTGGCTTCCCATTATTGTTGACGTACGTACCTGCTCTCTCTATGCTATGCTTCCCACGTTTCACTTTCCTGTGTTAAGTGGTAGAGTGGCAACCGATCTCATGCTAGAAGTCTCGTCTCGGATCCGTCCAGGTTCGATTCCTGGCGTGGGAGCACTCCCCTTAGGTAGCTCCCAAGCCTCCCAGAGTGGTCTGGATTAGTCGGGAGTCCAATATTGCTCCCAGATACCAGGCTGTTTCGTCAGAAACGTTGGACCAAAAAAAACTTAGCCATATGAGCGGACTCATGTTCAATTCACAAGTTCGATTGAATGTGCCTCTCAAGTTCGAATCCTGGCAAAAATATCTTCGTGAAGCAGGATTTCTGTCTTTGTTTCGATTTTAAATTAGACTTCTCCGAATGTGAAACATTGAAAGGTTATGACAAAAAAAAATATCAAAAGAGTTTCATATTAGTCATTTAACTCATTTTTGTTGTATTTTCTATTATAAATATTGATTATGATAATTTGTGAAATTTGTGTAATTATTAGCTTTTCAGTAATTAATTATGTTATGCGAAGTTTATTTATATAAATTAATATATCTTTATATTTTAAAGAAATGAAAACTATATTCTTAAGTATAATACACGAAAGAAATTAAAGGCTATTCTATTGACTGTCTGTTGAAAGTTAAAAGTCTGATGAGATTATATTTTGTGAAATTAAGCCCCCGTTTGTTTGACGAAAAATAAATTTTTTGAAAAAATATTCATCCATGGAAAATCAATTTCTGAATTTTATTTTTCTGAATTTTATTTTCCTTTGTTTGGAAATCATAGGAAAATGTTCTTAGTTTGTAATTTCTAATGTTTGACAACTGCATAAAAATTTAAGTAAAAAAATATTTAAAACTCATGTAAATAAAAATGTAAACGAATTAAAAATATATTAATGAAATAAAAATTCTACAATAAAATTAATATAATTAAAAACTATATAATATTAGATATTATGTAAGTAAATCAAAAATTGAAAAATAATTTCCCCTTTTTAAAAGAGGAAAATACTTGGTCATGAAATAAGGGGTTTAGTAAATTATTTTTCAGTTGACAAGAAATCATTTTCCGTTGACTTTTTCTTTAGCTCAAACAAACAACGTAAAATGAAGAAAACATTTTCTGTCAAACAAACGGAGTCTAAAAGTTGATACGAAATGAAAATTGCATTAATTAATTATAGTGGGTATATATCAGTTAATAATGGTGAAGTGCTACAGTCCTTTTGGGGTCGTTCAACATTGGAGGTATTCAAGGCTCGTAATTGTGGTTGTCTGAATAATAATGAATATCGAGCATTATTTTTTAATATTAATTTTTAAAACACAAAAGATTAGAGAGTTGAGAATTATTTTTTAATAATATGATGTTTGTAAAATGTATTTGAATAAAGATAAGAAAAGTTTATTTATGAATAAATAATAATAAATATTTGACGTAATTTTAGTTATTATAAGAAAATTTTTAATTGAAATATTTTTTTTCAATAATTTTTTTTATTTATTTTAAAGTGTGTAGCTTTTTTTTATTTAATTGCAATTTATCCATTCTATTTTATGTCTAAATTAATATTAAATAAAATTTAAATAAGAATCTCAATTAATACTTCTAATTAATTAAATTAGCATATTAAAAATATATTTTTCAATTTTTTAATTTTTTTGGTTTTTTATATTTTTAAAAATCATAACAAAAACCAAATAAATTAACTAATAAAACTAAATAAATTGAACCGATAAAATTAAATTCAATTGATTTAGTTTGGCTTGGTTAAGCTCATCCTATAAATAATTAACTATAATAGTCATACTATTTATCCAGCAAAGTTTTGGTATTATTGCTACACTGTAGCAGCGTGATCGATTTTGGACAAAGGCTGAAAAAATATGAATAGTAGTGTATGATACATTAGAAGGCAGACGACAGCATTGTTTGGTCACTGAGGACAACGAAATTTCTATTGGCTTTAGGCTTCTACATTGGATCTATCTTTATAGACGTAAAACAAGAATATTCAAGTTTGTTGGGAATAGAATTCTCACGATTTATAAACGCACAATTATAAAATGCGTAAAACAATAAGAATTTAAAATTTTATTGTTTATGTCGTAATTAATAATATTAAATAGAAAAGCATGACCTAATTACGACTTGCTTAACGAGATATGTAATGTATGAAGGATTATTTCACGAATGTTGCAATTTCAGCATCAAACGGCACTGCATTTGTAGACATGAGCAGTCGTTTATTATCGTAAAACTTGCATGGGAGAAAAATACTCATGTTTGTATTCCAGATTGGTGGATTTTCATTAAATCACCATTATATATAATTTAACTTTTCCTTCACTTAAACGTGCTTATTACTTGGTTAATAAAAGATTAAAGAATAATTAATGAGAGAGGAAAATGTGATGGCCACAAGCCACAACATGAAGCAGGAATCTCATGAATGAACACGTAATTTGACCATGTTAGCTTATGGATCAACGTACTTAGGAGCTAGTAAGACACGTGCCCCCATTAGTTCCGACAAAATTCTTTTTAGTAAAAAGCTCTGTCAATTTAATTTTAAATTGTATTCCCACTAATTATAAATGATACTTTCATTAACTATTATTAAATTTATCGATTAAAAATTATAATTATTAGTTCATTAAATTCAATATTTTCATTATAATATCTTTCTAGATACATCCCATATTTGATCTAGAATCCTCTCTTGTAAGTGAAGTAGCAAACTACCTAAAGCATTTCTTCTTCATTTAAAAAAAAAAGAAAACACTTTTTGTAAGCCTTATCCTTATCTTACTAATTTAATATTCTCTTGTTTAATGAAACTTACTTTACTACTATTACCACCTTTTTAATTATTTTTTTCTAATTTATATGAGATTTTTTTATTTAAAATTAAATTTATTTTGTATTATTTATTGTTATATTTTTTTATTTTATCTATATTTATTATTTGACTTAAGAATAAAAATATTTATTTCTTATTTATAATTGGTTAAAACAAAAATAAATAAATGTTAATTTAGGTAAACAGTATAAAATATTTGAGAATATCATTTGTTTTGAGACATCAAAATAACACTTTTGTATCACATAAAATAAGTGAAAATATATTTTTTCTTGGGGATTTATATATATGTGCTTAATTATAACGCCATTGACTAACTTGCTATTAGTATAAAATATCTTTCATGGAATTTAATCATCTTACGCAAATGAATCTACCAAACAACATAGATAGTCGAATCATCTTAGGGTATAATTAACTTCAACTAATTAAGTCTGGATCACTTGATTGATTAATCAATTAAATTTCATGTTTAAATGTGTGAAGTAAATAAAGAGTTTAGAACACAAATACCTTTTTATTGCAAAGAAGAAGCATATAATTTATAGATTTTGAGGTGATAATTATTATATAATTTTATAATATTATACTCATTTAATGAATATATTAATTAATAAATAATAACTAATTATATTAATAAATTTGTATAGAGAACATAGAAATATTATTAATTAAATTCCTATATGAAGTTTTTTTTGTCAACTGCATATCTAAGACACGAACTCGAGATCTTTGATTAAGCTAAACAACCTCATGTCAATTGATCTACGCGTTCGATGGTAACTAATGGAATAGTATCAATACATGACATGTGATCGTAATACGTGGAGGTTTCAATAGTTAAATAACAATAATCAAACTATCACAATTATTCTACGAACAAATTTTATTTCAGAATTTTACTTTTCCAATAAAAATAATTTATCTTAAGCACACATTTATAACACGATTTAAATAATATTAATTTAATTTTTATAATATTTATATTATAAATAAAATTATTTTGATAAAAATAATATGATAATAATTATGACACGACAAACATAACACATAAATGGATAATTATTTCCGGTTAAGTTGTGACTGATGGTGGCCGGCAGAGAAAGGGTCTTACACGGAATTGTTAGGTTGTGTTAATTACTTGTCAATAGCAGTCTCATACGTTGCCACCTATGACCACATCTTATAATCCTACGTACGTGTGTGCGAATGCGACTTTTATAATCCTCGAAGCGGTCACCACCTTACCAAGACTTGTTGGTATCTCTATATAAATCTCACTCAATCTTCTTCCCAAAATCTACCTATTTGCTCCAACTGAAACCAAGAAAAGAAAAATCCAATCATGGGAAATTGTGTGAGGCGTGAATCTTCCATGGTGTGGGCTGAAGATGATTGGGACTCAGTAGCACATGGGAAGAAAATAGTACTATACGATGCGGGGAATAATAATCACTGTCAGGAAGAACATGAAGTGAACATGGAGGAGAGACAGAGATTACTTGGTGAAGAAGGTAATTCATCAGGGAGTAAGGTGAAGATCAAGATAACAAAGAGAGAGCTGGAGGAGTTGATGGCAAGAGTTGACATGCAAGGTTTGAGGATGGAGGAAATCCTTGAAAGGTTGTTGAGTTGTGAAGATTACTGTCATGATGTGTCGTTAATGGAGGATGATCATCATCAAAGAACATGGAAGCCTGCTCTTCAAAGCATTCCAGAATGAATTAATCTGTTATTTGGATTGGAAACATGAGATCGATAGTCACATATTGTACAGATGGATTATGTGAAGTTTCACGATGTGGTGATCGTTGTGTTTGTAAATGATCTTATTCTTCTTGGCTGTTACACATGTTCATTAATTCATTTGTTTTGACAGTTTCTCACTGCTCTATGTCTCTATATTTTCGGTTGGAACTTTCAAACTTGATCGTTCGTTATGACCAGAGTCTGAGTAATCGAAGCAATTCCCAAGCAACGTGAGATCAAAAACAGCTTATCCACAGGTGATTTATAATGATGTGCGTAAGTGTGGTTGTTTCGATTTGAATTTGAGTTGAAAATTCACCAACTCAAAAATAGTTAAATTTGGTAGATTTAGAAAAATTTAAACCGTCACAAAAACTGTCAAAGAGAATTTCGTTTCAGTTTACGATAATCAATTTGGAGCAATGTACATAGGCTTCCATTGTAAAAAGATTTTTTTTTTATTTTCTCATCTTAATTAAAGTCTTTCCTATTTTAACAATTTTTATAAACATTTCTCAAAAATACCATCTATATTTAAAACCCTATATCCTACAAACAAATGGTGGCTGCTCCACTGTAGCGGAGGCACTGTAGCGGCACCACCATGAACAAACTTTCCGGCGTCGTTTCCAGCCGCTTCTCAAAACACCATCTATATTTAAGTTGTTCTTCATTACTCGTTTTTCCAGCGTTATCCACACCAAGTCCGATTGCCACTCCAAGACAAAATGTATTTCTCTGTAAAATATTGTCTCGACTTTGTTTATTGTGTCCGATATTTACCACCACTGCAACACGTCTTCATTGATCCCCTATCTTCTACGGAACCATTCATTCTTCTTCATTTCCTTCTCTATTTCTTCTCTTCTTATAATATTCCAAGTCTTTGTTGGATCCTACGGTTGTTTTTAAGTACTGCGGAACATTCACAGCAGCATCTTCCTAAATCCATGGAAACTCGGTCCAACACCGACTTCTTCAACCTCGAAACCAACGAACACGCCCTGATACATAGCGGTTGGTACAGCGAGGACTTTGAATAAGAAGCAATGGACTTAGGAAATGGGCTGGAATGAGGATAGAAGTAGCAGGCTTGGTGACGAGGTGCAAAGCTGATGTGGAGGGATTCGTAACAAACTCGTAACAGAATCCGGAACAAACAAGAGGGCTGTGTGAAGGTTGTTATTCAACCAAGAGGAGAGTAACGGATTGAAGTGCAACAAGGCACCAGCGGCTATAAGAGGACTCATGAAAATGAAGAGCTCATGACCTTGGATATTAGAATCAGTCTTAT
>CANYCX010082931.1:0-13246 GCA_948193385.1 Breynia disticha f. nivosa
GAAGTGAAGTCATCTAACTTCTGAAAAATCGTTATTTATTAGTTCTTGAGTGGAAAGCAAATGCTGGAGGCTTTGGTGGAAGACTATACAAACCATGACATGTCCTGTATATTCTCTCCATGCCAGATGGTAAGTCACAGACTTGAATGTTTAATATATGTATTTTGGCATTTCTTATGTGAGGTTTGACTATTTGTTGGACATTGGAATGGTCATCACATGATCTTGTCTCTCTCTCTTTGTCAGGTTTCACCTGCATCATGTAACTGAGAAAGATTATTAGATCTCGTGATCCAATGTTGTTGATAAAACACACCAGTGAATGTGAAACTTGGTGGTGGAAATATAGACCCATCCCTACTACTAAATCCACTCTACTTCCCGAGAAATCTTCTATCCTTGAAAGCTACCATCTTCAACATGGCTTCTTTGTTATTGTATCGACTGCTTTGTCTTGCCTTTTAGTCCAAAAAGACGACGCCAAATTTCTTGTTTGTTCATGAATTACAACATGAAAATACAAATGAGACGGTGGTAATGCTTGGAAATAGTCGAAACACTGAAACAAAATTTGGAGTTATTACAACATTTTATGACCAAAAGATCTAATCTTGGCAAGTAGGAAGCGTAAAAAATCGTCCAAAAAACGACATTACAGAAAGAGACAACATATTAAAAAAATTAAAAAAAGGACACGGAATGAGATTGACCGCTCCTTTGTCCTTTTGCGACCTTGTCTGATTATTTTTGCCACAGGCAGCAACTTGTGGGACAAAAAATAATCAACTATTTATGAGAATCTACCATTCTTAGTAATAAAAGACTTTTTTTTTTGTCTGAACTACGAAGTATCTTAATTATCTCAGACTAATTCTCATTCGAGCCTAACAGGACCACATGACTCGAACTCGAGATCTCTGATTAATCTAAAACAGCATCGCGTCAATTGATCTACACGCTCGTTGGTTAGCAATAAAAGACTATGTTTGCATGCCATAAGAACCATGGAATGAAGCAGCCATCTGTAAACAGCTAATCTAGGCCAACCCATCAATGCTATTAACCGTAAAGACTGCCACCTTCTGTTCTGTTGAATTTCATCCTTGTTTTCAACCAAGAATAATATTTCATCTTCTTCCTTAACCAAACCTTTCATAAGTACCAAGTGTTGTACTGTTTATCGTAGCCGTTGATTTGGTAGAGGGAGAGCATCTGAGTGTTTCCCAACTACTTTACCGACCTTTTTCTTTTCCATCTGCAAGTAGTAGTGAGGTCAACTCATCCATCTATTCATTCAAACCCTTCATCTAACTGTTTGGTAATCCAACAACAAAACATAAAATTTAAGCCATCATCATAGCATGCGTGATAATTTGGCTTTCGCAAAGGTGGGTCGACTTGTTTATGACTTAATTTGAACAAAATTTCAGACTCAAGCAGAGTCGTAACACTCATATACTCGACTTCAAACTGTTTATAAGTAGTGTCGAATCGAATTTCAACAGCATAATACTCAACTTAACTCGACTCGTTTACACTCTAATCGTGTCATAATGTGTACTCAATAATCGTTTTATTAGCTCTCTAACATCATATTTCAACTAAGCAAGGCCTGGTTTTAGTGGCAATGAGTGGGGCAAATACCATGAGCATGACAACAAACTTTTGCTTACTTTGAGAAGCTGCATTGCATCTTTCACCACCCAATATTTTATATTATATGAACTTCTCTGGTTAACAATCTAAAGTGAAACTAACAGAGAGACAAGGAGAGCAAATTCCCTCCGTTTCCATGACAGTTGGTGAGAGGTAGAAGAAGTGGAATATCTAATCATTCATAACAGGTGTTGAACAGTTGAGTCATTCATACAAGAAACCCAAACAAAAAGCTAAAACTCATATCTTCTTCTGCATAATCTGTCTCTTTCTCTGTAAGTCACGGACTAAAGGAATCTGACCTTTTTATGCATGCAATTTTTCTCTGCCATAGGAAATTTCCCAAATATCCATTTCCATGGTTTGTCACTGTCGTTTTGTTATCCTCACCAAACTCTGTGAGGTTGGTGTTATTCTTTCTTTTTAAGGCCTTCTTCATTATCTCTCTCTTACAGTATTTATATTCTGATTTAAGCAATAATCTTTACTTCTCTTTCTACTTTCATATGTTTTTGAGCTTCTTTGGATTGTTTCATCTTTCTCTATAGTTTCCTTGTTTTGGTTCTTCATTTCCAAGATTCCTCACAACTTTCTTAGAACTTTCTTTCCCTCATAAAGTGAGAAAAAAAAAAAAACTTGTTTGCAATTATTTCACTTTCATTGTTACTTTTCTTCCTTAGCCATTGGTGTAATAGATAAATTTAGCATATTTGCTCTCAGATTCTTAATTCCAAGAGAAATATCTGCACTTTGTGTGATTTCTTCAACAAAACTCTACTCAGTAGTGTTTAGTGAATAACTCTGTTAATTACATCTATAATGCCACCTTCATATTTTCCTTTGAGATGGGAAAGTACCGGAGACCAATGGTGGTATGCTTCGCCAATAGATTTTGCAGCTGCAAATGGCCATTATGATTTGGTGAGAGAGCTTCTTCACATTGACACTAACCTCCTAATCAAACTCACCTCTTTACGCCGAATTCGCCGTCTTGAAAGTGTCTGGGATGATGAGGAGAAGTTCAATGATGTTGCTAAATGTCGCTCACTTGTAGCGAAGAAACTTCTTCTAGAGTGTGAAACAAAAAAAGGTCATAACAGTCTTATAAGAGCAGGTTATGGTGGTTGGCTTTTATACACTGCTGCATCAGCTGGAGATGTGAACTTTGTGAAGGAGTTGTTGGAGAGAGACCCTCTTCTTGTTTTTGGAGAAGGAGAGTATGGTGTTACTGATATTCTTTATGCTGCAGCTCGGAGCAAGAATTCTGAGGTCTTCAGGACCTTGCTTAATACTTCTGTTTCATTGAGGAAAGATCTTGCTTCTGGAGAAGAGTTAGAAGGGAAAGTTAATGATAGTCTTTCTGAGTTTAAGAGAGAAATGATGAACAGAGCTGTTCTTTCTGCTGCTAGAGGTGGGAATTTGGAGATTCTGAAGGAGCTTCTTGGAGATTGCTCTAATGTTTTGGCTTATAGTGATGCTCAAGGTTACACAATCTTGCATGCTGCTTCTGGTAGAGGCCAGGTTGAGGTAAGAACTCATTTACTGTATTCAAATTACTGTGAAATATTTGATCATTGTTGTTGATTTAGAGAGAATTGTGTTTGTGAAATTATTGGACTGTGTTACTTGAATGTATTCATTTGTATTCAATCTTGAGATTCATCATTTTTATCTGGTGCTTATGCAGGAAATTTTCCTGTTTTGTTCTTGCTAATGCAGGTAGTTAAGGATATAATAGCTTCTTATGATATCATTAATGCCACTGATTATCAAGGGAACACTGCATTGCATGTAGCTGCCTACAGAGGTCACCTACCCGTTGTGGAGATTCTGATATCAGCATCTCCCACATTAACATCACAAACGAACAATTATGGCGATACATTTCTCCACACGGCGGTTTCAGGATTCCGAACTCCTGGTTTCCGAAGAGTTGATCGACAGGTTGAGCTTATAAAGAAAATTGTAGATGGTTCAGTCATGAACATCCAAGAGATCATTAATGTCAGGAACAATGATGGAAGAACAGCACTTCACTTGGCGGTAATCGACAACATTCAGTCTAATCTGGTGGAACTTCTCATGGCAGTTCCTCCTATCAGTTTAAACATCCGGGATGTGGACGGCATGACTGCCCTAGACCTTCTCAAACAACGGCCAAGAACAGCATCTTCTGAGATATTAATCAAGCAGTTGATTTCAGCCGGAGGGATTTCCGACTGTCAGGATAATGTGGTTAGAAATGCTATTGGTTCGCATCTAAGATGGCACGGAATGCAGAGTCCAGGAACTTCATTTAAAGTTTCTGATGCTGAGATATTCTTGTATACTGGGATTGAGAATGCTTCTGATGTCAGTTGTGAACTATCAAGTATTGGTTACAGTTCACGTTTGAGTGATCTAAGTGAGCCTGACGCCAACTCTGTTGACAACAAAAAGCCTAATTCCGTGAACACTGCCGCGACGAGGCTGAAGTCTCTTCTGCACTGGACAAAGAGGAAACAGAAAAAATCAAATGCATCAGAGTTTGGAGATGATGATTCTTTAGAATCATTCAGATTAAACAGCAATCCAAGAGACTATCCAATCCCGCTTCGGCAGAGATACTCAAACATGGTATCATTTTCCAGCAACTTAAGAACAGATTCTTTCAGCACCTCACTTCCAAGTCCCATGACAAGAAAGAAATTCACTGCTGGCTTGACACAAGGTGTTCTTCAAGCTCAACATTTTCCCCACTCAGTTGGATCTCCATCAAGTCAATTCTCAGGATCATCCATGAATTCACCTCGTGCATCAGACAACGAAAGGGATAACACTATTAACGGACTGTCGAATTCAAACAGATCATTGAAGGACAAGAAAGGGTCTCCGTCTCTCAACAAGAAGAAGATGAACAAGTATTTCTGTTTTGGTGCACAAGGCTTGGCCGTTGAAGAATCAATCAGATACAGTCACATACAGCCTATGCCGATTCGAGGATTCAAGAGGGCTACTTCATTAGTTGCATGAGGTGGTCTTGTACAAAAAGAGTGAAACTTACAGAGAATATGATTCTGACAAGAGAATCTACAGGTTGTTAATCTTGTTTTCATGTCATAAAGAAAGCTTCCAAATCCAATTACATGATTTTGTGTCGAATATGTATATAATTTGTAATATTTTGTTTGAGAAATGTCATGTGTTTCAGAATATTACATTGAAGTATGTTTTTTTCTCGTTAAATAGATTGCCTTAATGTAGAGTGAACAAAAAACCGATCGAACCGAAAAAATCGATCAAATCAAACCGAACCGAATCGATTTGATGGTTAATTGAACCGAAAAATTTATCTAAAAGAAAGTTCAACTTTAAATTTTATAAAAAAACGGAACTTATCAATTCAATTAGCGATTTATTGAAAGAACTGACCTGAACCGAACCATAAGCACCCATACCTCAATGCTATATTGTATTTTAGTTCGTTTTTGTGTTGTTTTATCAAAAAATGTTTTTTTTTCATTTTTTATGTTCTTCAAATTAGCCCAATCAGTGGCTTTCCTGTAATAGAAATAAACCGCAAGGGCTATAACAAAACACCAGTACCCGCGAAATCTTCCCGCCAAATTTATGCTTTGTCTTGAAAGCTCAGCATTCAGCAAGCAAAACACTGCACAAACCCTTGAGAGAGAGAGAGAGTTATGGAGGAAGAAATCAAATCAGAATTCTCAAAAAGCGGATTCACTCTCGAAGACGAAGAAGTAATTCTCAAGAAATGTAAGCTTTCTTTCTTTTTTATTTCTTAATTCCCGTGTTACCTCTTTTCGCTTCAATTTTCCAAAACGAACACTTAGAGAGTCCAATCAAATGTTCAGGTGCTACATTCTGCATAAATTACAGTTTAAAACCATCCGATATCGTTTCAAGCTGGGAAGTTTACTACCTTAATCGGTAAATTTACGATTTTAGTTTTTTTTTGTTGATGTTAATTTATTGAGTAAAGGTTTGTATTTTGGGGTTATAATGGTAAATGAATTGTGGGTTTTGTGTAGGCTACTTGATGAACCAATTGTGAAGAATGAGGAAATGGAAGGGTTTTTATTGCACCTTCAAAATGAGCAAAAAGAAGCTACTGTTAAAGAAGAACCCAATTTACACGTCTATTCGAGCAAAGATGTTGATATGTGAGAGAATTTCTTATAAATGAAGTTTTATTTTGTTGAATTTTTTACTATAATTTGATTGAAAGTTTGGATCTTTTTGTACATTGCTGTGTATTTATTAGAGTAAAGATTGCATCTTGTGTAGGATTTTAAATGATGGGGAAGATCATTTCAAAGAAGGGACTTTTGGTACTCCGGTGGATAAATCGTTGAATGCTCATTTGGATTCGGTTGATTTGACGCCTGCATCGACTGGGAATGGTTACTATGGGAAGACATCGAAGCTTGTGACACCATTTGGACAGCGGACGAGTAAGTTTGTGGTGAAATTTAACATTAATAATCTGGCTGAAACGGAGAATGGTGATGATACGCATGTTGATGAGAATCCTGAGGAGGATATTATTAAGAAAGTTCAGCCACGAAAGAGGTGTTCATTGGTAGTTCATGAATGTGGACCGGAGCAAGGATGCAGGTTCATGTATGACAGGACAGAAGACAGGGTATTTCATATTTGTGATCACAGATTTAGACTTTGTTAACTTAGCCTCTTATGATTTGCATTAACTTTTGTTTATGGTTATTCAGTTTAATGCTCTTGAGAACCGCATCAGAAATTATGCTGGTAAACTTGTTGCTTCTGGTCTTTATGAGGAACCGATAGACCCTACAGTGGCTTCTCAGGTAATTTGATGCATGAAGTGTTCTGTCTTTTTTCAGTAAAAGTTGTGTTCCCGACAGACTCTTTTTGCTCTTTTTGTCATTCAAGAATGCTGCATTAACAGTATGTTGTTGTGATCTCTTATAAAATTACATGGATGTATATAATGGAATTTCTGTTATCAGAGCAATGTGTTTGCTGTTGGAATGGTCTGCTGTGATGGTGAAGGCCGTTTGAATGACAAATCAATCATGTTGCAAAGCAGGTAATGACAGCTAGGTTTTCTCTTCTAATCTGTTCACTTGCATCAATGTAATAGCCTGAGGAAATAGTAGTTTTTCGCTTGTTTTGTGTGGGAGACAAATGAAAGTTGAAGTGGAGCCTTTAAGTATAATTTTTTGGAATGTAGACTATTTAAGTACTGCACATATTGTCTTCAGTCAGTTAACAGTGGATTACATTCTACAACATGTTAACAGTGTCGAGCATTCCGGAGGGAATCGTGTTCGGCTAGACTTGCAGAAAGTGCCAAACTTTTCCATATTTCCAGGCCAGGTAATGATGTAAATGTAATATGTTCTTGATTGAATCTTCAAGTCACGGATTTCCAGGTCAAGGACTAACCAAGATGGTTTTCATTTCTTCAGGTTCTTGGTGTTGAAGGTCACAATCCCAGTGGACATTGTTTGATTGCGACGAATATTGTAGACTCTATTCCTATAGCTGCTAACGCTGAAGTCAATCCACATCAGACGAAGAAGCAAGCTTTGAATCAAGATGATCAGCCAACTTATGCACCCGATGCAGAAAAAGACATATCAGTGGTAAGTAAAAATTGTTTCTTCATGTTAAGGTGGAAAAGTATTTTTCGTCATTTTTTCTGGTGCTTCAAGCTTCTAATTTATGGTCCCCTAGATAATGCTTTTCTATTCATTCAGCTTATAGCTTCAGGCCCTTTTACCACAACAGACAACTTCTTGTTTGAGCCTCTCACGGAGTTGCTATCATATGCGAGCAGAAATCCACCACAACTGCTTGTGCTGGTAAGTGTTTGCATTTCTAATTTTATAATAATGTCTATACGACGTGAAAGAAATACACATGATAGCTTATTGCCATTTTCCTCAGCTGGGACCATTCATAGATTCTGAACATCCGGAAATTAAGAAAGGAACCATAGATGGAAGCTTTGATGAGATATTCAGTGTGGAAATTCTTAGAAGGGTACAAGCTCAAAAGAAGGCTTCAATTTGATTTATTCAAGCATTTTTTGGTTGTTTATTGTCTTTTTGTTGATTCAGTTACAAGACCATGTTGAATACGTGGGTTCTGGAGTACGTGTGATTATTGTTCCATCAATACGAGATGCAAACCATGATATGGTTTTCCCACAGGTACAGATCATTTGTATGACAACATAAAATTACACTCCTTTTGCCCTTGGCTTGGTTTGTTGAATGAGTTGTCTATATGATTATATACATATATTATAGTATTACAACTGACACATTTGTAAACTTTGTTATGTACAGCCTGCTTTCGATATTCATCTACAAAATCTAAAACATCAGGTAGTTCATACATGATTTGACTTTGGTCGTGGGTTTCCGAGAAATTAGAGTACAAGCCTTATGCAGACCATTTAATTGTTCTCTGATTTTTTTTCCAGATAATTAGTCTGACAAATCCTGGAATTTTCGAAGCAAATCAGGTTTGCATTATGGTTCTGCACAACTAAAGCCCTGAACTATGATTTGTTTCTTAATTTGCTTATTTAACTTACGGCGATATTCATTTTGAGTCGTAGTTTAGGTCAAAGTAGGTTGCTGCACAGTGGATGTTCTTAAACAGCTAAGTGCAGAGGAGATGTCACGGAACCCCGCAGATGGACCTCCCAGTGACCGTATGAGCAGAATCGCAAGTCACATTCTCAACCAGCGCAGGCATGTTTTCGAACTTCATCTTCTAAACCAGTTCTTTCCAGAAGAATTCATACAGTGATAATACTTTGCCTTCTTGAACAGCTTTTATCCTCTATATCCACCAGCAGAAGAAATTCCACTGGACTTCTCACTTGCACCAGAAGCTATTCGCATAACTTCCATCCCCAACATTCTCATCTTACCTTCAGATATGAAGTACTTCGTAAAGGTAATTACCATCCATGTCAATGATTCTCGTGACTGAATTCTCATCTCAAAAAAGATAATTGCTTGAACATTTTTCTGATAATGGGTTTTGAACTGACCTAATTCTCAAATGGATAGGTGGTGACAATTGGTGGAAGAAGTGAAGGAGAAGAGCAGAGAAAATGCATTTGCATAAACCCAGGTAGGCTAGCCAAGGGAGAAGGTGGTGGCACCTTTACTGAGCTTATATATCAGGGCAGTCCTGACAAGATTAATGCTTCAATTATAGGCATATAAAAGCTGGTTTTAGGAACTTTGGAAACACATATACATTTAACAGATATGGATTTCATGGATTCAACTGAGAATCTATGCATCTGTATACTACAGAATAGATGGAATATCATATGAGAAATTAGATTCCCTTCTTTTTTGAAATCTTTTATTTTATCTTAGTATCAGTTGTAATCAGTAAATATTGTGTGTCAGATCTGCATTAATGGATATAAGAATGCAATTTAATAAATTAAACAAGAGATTATCAAATGACTTCAATTGTACAAGCCCTTCTTCCAGTGCCTATCTACAGTTGTTTCAGTCTTGAAATTGAGATGAGATTGGAAAATTGTGAATTCTACTTCACTTTCTTCTTCACCAGACAGCTTCTTTCTTTGTACCAAATAGTCCAATTATTTGTAACCCACAAAATGCTAACCAAAATTGCAGTTCCAATAATCACCATCCAAGATATCCATGCCCAACTAGGAATCAAACCACTAGCTTCTCTACTGAGATAAAACAAAACCAATTTGAACACATAAATTGGACCAATAACACCTCTAATAACTGAATAGAAAGCATAAAAAGGAGGAGACAAGAACTTAAACAATGCTGCTGCTGCAGGAACATCATCCCTTCGTATACCACACATGGTCCACACATTTTGGCAAAAACTAGTAACCTCGGCAAGGATAAGAAGCACAAGAATCCCATATGCACCGTGACGAACGACGTAACGACACGTCGCAACGACGTACAAGGTTGCAACGTGATGAAGGATGAAGAGAATGTCACGAGGGAAAAATACCATGTAGTGTAAAAGGTCCATCAAGAAATATGCCAAGCTAAACTCAAGAACTCTGTTATGGAGAAGTGAGTTTGGTGCAGCCAAAGAAGGCGAGTCTTGAGCGAGGAGGAAAGCGTGGATTGTCATGAGAATGGCAGGAGTGCCATGTGCTAAAGACATGAAACAACTTGAGGCTTCAGCTCTGTGTTTTGTACCCCAGTTTCTGAAAACTACAAAGTAAGCAAGAAGATAAAGCAAGAAGAACATAATGAAGAATGAGGGTAAGGAGGCTTTATGGAGAAGTGAAGTATCCATATATTAGGAAGAATAGAGACGGAGTTGGGGCTAAGGAGTTGATGAACGATGGAAATAATAGAGGTGAGGGTTGATTATCTGCTTAATGAGCTATCTGGTGTATTTATTTACGGTAGATTGTAGAAGTAAATTGCAGAAAAATAAAATATTATTGTGTATATTAGGGACAAATGAGAATCCTACATTAAATAGTTGTGGGTGTGAAAAAAAGTGATGTAAACTCATAATTCAAGCGGCGTAAATCAACTGGCGTAGGCTTAGTCTGAAGTGCGCACGATACCTCGTGGTTCAGACAAAAAATAACTCAATATTTAAGTTTTTAGGTAGAGATGGACGTCAGACCCACTTACTCTCGGGTCGAGTCGATGGTTCGGCTTGAACACCGATGAAGTCGGTACGGTGCGGTGATGGTTCGGAATGAGTGTGAGTTGCCGTGAGAGTTTTACTTCACGTCACATGTCTCAATTTCACACGTTATACTTTGATGCCTTTGTGGATATTCCGTTCCTCTTTCTCCGTAAAATTTGGTTCCAATGGCAAACTGGGGTAAAAAAGGCTGCAACTTTTCTGATATCACAATCATGTCATGTTATTTATAATTAAATATTATTATTTTTGTGATAATAAGAAATTAAACAAAACAATAATTATCACTGTTAAATTCATTAAAAATAAATTAATCTTTAATTTATCCAGTAAAAAGTGATTTTAATTTTACATAGCTTAGAAAGTTTCAGTAAATTAAAAAAAATCCTCATTACGGACAGCACTCATAGTAAAATTTCACCCAATATTTATATCCATATCGTATAATAATCGTGTAGTCACATATCACGTCATTGTGTCAAAACTAAAATCATGCATGGGAGCTCAAAATCTAACAAGTCCCGTCCATTTCAGTGACTTAAAGATGAAGATTCAAAAGCTATTCAGTAGAAGAGTTATTAAAAAGATCTTTATGGCAAGACTGGAAGAAGCAAGAATGTAACAGCTTTGTGAGGCTCAACCACTTTTCTCCTGCACCCGTTTCTTCGAGTTATTCTTCGGACGAACCTTCACGAAAGCTTTTTCCAAGTCCTGAACACAGGTGAAATCAAGTATTAGATTTTATTTTCGTCATAGTGTAAACATTTTGGAGTTGTTAATGGCATTGCACCCATATGGTAGCAGCATAAGCACAAAATTCAACACCAACAAACACATTCTTTTACTATCCTTGAAAATAATACAGCACCCAGGTAAAAGATACTACTCGGGAGAGATGATTTAATGAGGTTTCCTTCTGTATGTTGGTGAAGTTTCGTTTAATTGTTTGTTGGAGAAGGCATTTACTAGTTACAACACCTGAATAAGATACATTTTTCTTCAACCTATCGATAAACGACTGGAAAAGCCGGCAATGAATCCCATCAAGACCATAAAACTCGAGAACACATTAAACAGTGCAACTAGACACCAAGCTTCGTTGATATTACGTTACTGATTTGTGGATTCTAAACCAACAGATTGAAGACTTAATGAATAGAAACTACAATGAGATCTTTCAGTTGATGACTGTCAGGAAATTATGCCTCAAATTTCTTATTTTTCTAGAAAAACGATAGCACAGTTCAAAGATCATGTCACCAGAAAGAGATTCAAGCAACATAAAGATCAATTAAATACATTCATAATGACCAAAACGATCGGTTACCTCAACTGGTTCATCTCGAGAACTGTTCAGGGCATAAATATTTTCCAAATTATAATAAGCTCTAGCCTTCTCATCAAGAGCATGAACTATCACCTTGCCTGGATGTAGAAATAACAGATAAATTACAACCACATCAGACAAAGAACATGATTTAGATAAATTAAATATGCATAATGCACGATAATGTTAACATTATAGAGCATTCCTCAAATATCCAGTCCACCAATACACTGTAAATGAGTAGTAATTCTCGGCATCTAAGTTATCAAATCTCTTGCACAACAAACCTGAATCAATAACAATCCACTTTCCTCCCTTTTCTCCTTGCACGCTAGGAAGCGTCATTCTTTGAGCCCCTTTCTGTTTTTGCTTAGCCTATCCAACAAAACAATGCAAAACACAGAATTTTTCCATCAACAAATCACATAAAAATCAAAAATTTCTTCACCGAACCACAAAACTCAACCAACCCATCTCTTCAAATCACGATAAAAACTCAAAAAATCGAACCAACCTTATAAATAAGTGCCTGAGCAATGTTCTTAACATGCCAGGTGCTCCTACCAGTAGCAACAACCATATAATCAGCCCAATCACAGTTGTTTCCAACAGGTATTATTGCGACGTCATCGGCTTTGACGTCTTTGAGAACTGTCTCTACTTCACTCAAGTCAAGCAAGTTTTTGTGAGAGTTTTGGTTTGATTGAGTGACTGATGAAGAGAGAAAGCGAGATGAGATTGAGGAGGCGAGTTTGTATGGTTGATTGAGGAGTGAAGATGGAGATGATCGTAGAGCCGACAACATTTCTTGTTTCGAGTTTGTTGAGGTTTCATGCGGCGTTAATGCCACCGACTGGGTTCTGGAAGCAGTGAAGCTGCTGTGACGACGTCGTTTTCTCCCTTGAATCGTACGATGTCGTTTCTTTGTTAGACCATCATATTTGTTTTATAGGGTTCTATGATTAAATCTTATTTTGGTCCCTATATTTAGAAAAAAGTTATTATTCGGTTCCTTGTATTAGAAATGTAACTCTAAGGCTTGCTTGTTTGATGTAAAATGATTTCCTCATAAAAATATTATCTATAGAAATTAAGTTTCTGAAACTTAATTTTTGGATCATTGTTTTTGATGTTTCGTACTCAAATATTTAAAAAATTAATAAAAAAAATATAATTACATATTGTAGATACAAAAATATTATTGTTTTCGAGAACTTAATTTTTGAATCCCGTTAATTTTTAAGTATTGACTTATTTGTTGATATCGAACGTTTATCTAAAAAAATCAAAAAATAAATTCTTACAAATAAACAAAACTAAGAAGGAAAATTTTTACATTTTTGTTAACATTTTCTTATTCTTTTAAGGAGATTTTTCTTTGATAATTTATTGTTTTTTCCATTTAATAAGTTAATAAATAAGAAAAATTGGGAAGAGAGTTCTAATATTAAAAATAATATTGATAAAAAAATGTTTCATAAAAATATTTCTACGAAGTTCGTGTTATAATTTAATATATTTATAATTTTGTTAAAATATTATATAATGAATTGAAAACTCTATTTGGTTTATACTATTTAGTGT
>CANYCX010083020.1:0-16864 GCA_948193385.1 Breynia disticha f. nivosa
GAGTAAGAGCTTCTTGCCATAAAAGCTAGGTTGTACTTATTTTAATTTTGCTCTTCTCCTTCATCATCATCACTCCAACTAGTAGTGAGAACCTTCTTATTCTTTCCTTTGTTAACTTCATCATCTTCTCTAAGCTCCTTCCTTATTGAATTTATGAAGCTCTTGAATTTCCCACATTCTTTGCATACAAGGCCATTTTCTCATCATCTTCTTCTTCAATATTTTGGTGAACATTAGCCTTTATAGCAATCTCATTTTGCCTCAATCTTCCTCTTCTTGTCCTCAAGATAATTTCATAGTTAATCAATGAACCAACAAGAGCATTCAACTTCAAAGTGTTGAGATATTTGGATTCTATGATGTTCGTCATTTGAGAATCCTATTCTTTAAGAAGTGATCTTAGAATCTTTTTCACTTTTTCACTATCACTTATGCCTTTTCCCAAAATACTCAACCCATTTATAACCTCACCAAATGTTTTAGGAATGGTGTTGATTAACTCACCTTCCTTTATGGTAGACATCTCACATTCATGAAGGAACATATTGATCTTTGTTTTTCTCACATGAGTAGTTCCTTCATAAGTGATTTTTAGCCTTTTCCACATGTCTTTTGCACTCGTACATGTAATCATCCTATTATTTTCTTCAATCGAACGACCACACAAGATGAGCTTTATTGCTTTTGCATTCACATACACTTTATTTTATTCATCATCATTATAAGCCAATTCATCTTTGACGTCACCATTGTCATACTTTGGAATAAAAAAGTCATGAACGATTACCTTCTAATATTTATTGCCTTCACATATAATGTGAATCCTCATGTTATTATTCTAATAGGGAAGTTTGGTGGGAGACTTGGATTGAAACCATAATCTTCAAAGTGTGCCAGTGCCATCCTAGATATTCTTTAAGGATGTGAAATCTTCAAGTAGACATCCACTCTGATACCAATTGTAGAATCCAAATTAGCTCTAAAAGGAAGAGGGAGTTGATAGAGCTAATATGGAGATGACAATTTTTTTTGCGAAATTATAGGCAAGTAATCAAGAACACACAATGCATAGTTGTTTGGTCATAACACTTACGTCCACTACCTAAACTCCCACTTACGATTTTGGCAAACTCTTCACTATAACTTCACTTCCAAAGCTATGTGAGAATTTTTTTACAAACACTTGATTTACAGCTCAAACTACAAGATAATTTGATTTTTGATTCAATTCCTTCTAAATACAACTTGACTTACGACTCAAATTCTACCAAAGAGTCATTTGACTTATGACTCAAATCCTACCACATTAATTTGATTTATGGCTCAAGTTTCACTAAAGATAACTTGATTTATAACTCAAGTTTCACAAAAGATAACTTGATTTAAGGCTCAAGTTCCGCAAAAGATAACTTGATTTACGACTCAAGTTCCACAAAAGATGATCTTCACAGAGAGATGTAGAATAACTCATAAATGAGTACAAGTTGTGCAATTAGTTGATCCAGAAGTTTAAGATCACTAATCTTCTTGCACAATGTTGAGGACAAACTTTGATCTTTGAACATGAAGTAGATAAATGTTGGAGCCCTTTTGATTTCTTATTTCTTCTTGTATTTTTCTCAAGATGGATGTGTAAAATATTTTGAATGTTTGCCACTCTCTTTTTTTTTTCTTTTTGAGTGCTTTTATATAAGGCTTAATTTATTTCCATTCGACATAAGTTGAGCAAACCCCTTTTTTATAGAGTGAAAGCTATGGTCGGCTAACTTTATGATTTAGTCGAGTGACCATTGTCTTGGTCAACTATTTTCATAAATTGGCCGACTAAAGATTGTTTCTGGTCGACTAATTACTCAATTTAGTAGACTAATCAACCCTGAAACTTCATTTATTTGACTAACAATTTCTCTTTGGTCGACTAACACTTTTAAATGTTTGAAATTAGTCTGCATTCGATGCTACACTGGCCCATACTTTACTTTCAGTTTGCTTTTGTCATTTCTTCAGAAAAGATGTCGACTAAACACTCCATTTTGTCAAGAAATAATAACCTTTTCTTTAATTGACTATTTGAATTTGATTTAATCCTGTACTAACATCCTTTTATGCTTATTTCTTTGATTTTGGATACTTTGCTAAACCAAAAAAATAATCTTTACCGATATTGTTATTTGACACATTATCAAAGCACAATAAGAATTTTAATGTTGATAACAATTTATCCAATAACACCATCCAAATTTTTTTTTCCAAAATTAGGTAATATTACACTCAAACACAATTAACAACCTTACAATTTATATACACAACCAATAACATCATATAACGATTTCAAATATATCAATTATCTTTATCATCTCAACACATTATTATCATTATTTCATCCATATCAACATGTTATTCATATCTTTTCCAACAAGCAAGAAAGCATCATGATATACTATTCATCCGAATACTTGTTAACAATCACACAAATCATTACATTCAATTTAGAATCATAAACATTTCAAAACATATCAATTTAATAAACACACAATTCATTTACATACATTCACGCACACGCGATTAAGTGATATATAGTTAACTATGTATAGACATTTGATGGATAGGTAAGTGTTATAGCATACACCTACCTCAAAATGAGCTAGGCGAGCCCTTCTGGCAATTGCTCTAACTCCTCTTCATCTCCAAATCCTAAAAGTTTTACACATGTTATTTATTAACATATGATTGTAAACATTAAGTAATTCTTCTTAAATTAAGTTTTCAAATTTCTTGATTACTACTTTGACTCTTTTCCACCTCTAAATTGTTCTAGATACACACTCTCTCTTTCTCTCTCCCTCTCTCTCTCTCACTCTCTCTCTAAATATAGTTCATAACTTCTTCCTTCTCAAATTTCAATAAAGATCATTACTCAAATTCATACATACCCATTTCATTCATAACTTATCGCTTTCCTGCCATTTTCTTTCAAAAATTCACTTTATTTCCCTTCCTTTCTCTCACTCCTCTCACTCAAAGTTTCCATATTTCTAACCATTTTCACTTTCTAAAAAAAACCATTTATTTCTTCTCTAGTACTTATGAATCTATCACCCACAACCCTAATTTTCCTTGTCCATTTTTTTACCATTCAAAGTTTTTACCTTTCTAAGTCCACTCTCTCATTCCAACACAACATTCACCCTTACACTCTCCTTATTTTCTAACCTTTCCATTTTTCACTTTTCATCATAAAAACCATAACTTTCTTCTTTATAATCACGCAAACCCTAAATTAGTTTTCTTTTCCAAAAACTTACTCTCATTTATTACTTGAAATTTAACAATAATATCCTAGCTCATACAAATCTATATTTTTTTATAATAAAGAAAATCAAACTCTTTATATATTAGAATCCTTACCTTTATTAGAGTTTCTCTCTTATAAGAGGAACTCATTTTGAATGATGGCTTGTTGTTTTCTTGGTCAATAATTAGTAGGAATATGGTTCTTGGTTGTTGGATGAGGATGGTAGGAAAAGTGTTGTGGGTTCCCAAGTGAAGTGTTCGGTGTGTTAACCTATTTAAAAACACTCTGTCATGCCACACGTTGAGTAGATAATGTACGTTATCCACTGTTTATCATACGTTATTTGACACAAGTAATGTGCGTTACTTATCTCAATGTACATTATTGTAGGCTTAAGATAGGTAACATACGTTACACACCTTTAATGTAAGTTAGCAAGGAAATAATCCTGGGTTCATCAAAGTATGATTATCAATGTACGTTACTCATATGTGGGACATATGTGACTGGCCCCTAGAATGTACAGTAATTTCATATCTTCACAATTTCATTTCCATCATAATAATTCCTCATACTTGACAAGACACTAACATAAACATATCTTTTCAATATTAAAATGTGAGGTCATTGCATCGTTGCCTGTCTTGTTAGTGTTAGCCTAGTCCCATGACATTGTTATATCACTTTATGCTTAATAAAATGAGCCATTTGTTTCTCTTGTATTTATATGCATACGAATTGATAAAACTATCCATGAATGATATCTCAGATTAAGTTATTATTTATGATGCATATGATTATAAGATCTTGAAGCATATAAGCCTTCATTCAGAATATCCTAAGTCTGCCATTATTATAAGTATAACAAATGAATTAAGACTAGTGTGGTCTATATAATTTAATGGTTTATGTCTTACATATCATAAGTACATTGAGTGTCATTTAGTGATCATAGATACATGTCTAGGACATGGTGGTTGAACTAGATTCACACATGAGAACACTACATGGTACTAAATCATAAGTTGTCTCATTGGAAGTTCTGGATATGAGTTTTTATACCTGAAATCTCAATAAAATTTGAGATGAATCATTATATACTTTGATATATGCCTAACATACTCTCAATAGAGTGAGGAGTATGAGTATGATCAGATATGCCATGTTCATTTTTTTATGAGCTTGAAATCCAACAACCAATTAATCATATAAAACAAATTCAAGCGTCAATATGTTATAAAAAAAATTAAATAAAAATATATAATAGGTAACCAAAACCTTTGTTATGTGAAGCAAGGTTTAAAAGACAAATACTCTTGCAGGTTTTTTCCTAATAAAAGTCATAAAACAATGGATTTACAAAACCTTGTACTCTTTGCAAAATCTTCGACATTAATGCTGCTGAGCTCGCACGTGGAAATCCTCGTCATACTTTGTTAAGTCACTATTCATAAAAAATGATTAGTATAATAACTCAGCAAGCATGTATATCAATATAGTTGCATACCTATATAGAGTAGAACACACTCATATATTAGTTACTTCACTCTTTCTTCCTATTTATATTAATTTGATCTTAATAAGTTGAGTAAATTATAAAATTAGAGGTCTTCACAATTGTTCTTTCTCTTATTAATACATATTATCAACCTATGTTAGGTAGTTCATAACATTTTCATTTGAAATTACTAATGTCATACATAGTTTGAGTTAATACAGCCACTAGATACAGGTGTGCTAGAGGTCGTTTCCTACACATGAGCTAGGCACGAGGGCATTCCTTCAGATATGTAGGTCATTTGTAACTAATGCAATGATTATGGTCCTTTACACAACCTAAACAAGGCCTATGTAAGGATCCTTGTCATTTTTAAGATAGACTATAATGATTTACATGGTCATAGCAAAACCTGTGTACAGCCTTAGTGGACAGCTGTACTAACTGTTGCATTTTACATGCCCTCAACGCAAGGACGTGTATTTTTGACAATAATATACATCTATATTTCCGCTTAGACCATATTTCAATGAATAATAAAAAATCTATGAACATTCAACAACAATCAATACAAGTTTCACAAGCATCAATATCATATTCTGACTTTGGAATCATACAAGTTATCACTCTTAAAATATCTATCCAATTCTCATTGACATCTTATATCAACAATTAAATGAAGCAATGTGTGACACTTTCAAGCATTTATACACATATATAATTAGCATGTTTCATTCATAGCTCATCCTATATCTCCATTATAATTTCATAAACCTTATCTTATAGATGTCGTACTATGAATGCTGACTCATGTGTACCTATCAGTACCTAATCAATACAAAAATCCATCCCTTAAAGTCCCATTATGCAATTGTAACCCTCAGTACCCAATTTAAAATATAGTAAAGGAGTTGCTCTCACTCTTATTCATTCTGATTCTTTGGTACCCCTTTTTATCAAATCATATGTAGAGTAGCAAATCTCACTGTAATTCATAATCTTATTACACCTTTGATGCCCAAACCTATTGTTTCACTTGAAACCTCTAATAATTTTGTACCCTTGGATACTAAATTGAATAATTGGCAGAGTAGTAGTACTCACTCTATTATATTGCACCCATCGGTGCCCATTATCATTTTATGCACCACTTAACACCTTTATATGCATATGCATCCTTTGGTACCCCCTTTGTATAATGATGCACTTGTACTGATGTTAGAAATCCATTTCAAATTATAATTGATGTGGGCTTATAGCCATCATTCCATTTAAAAATTCAAATCATAATTTTCAGTGTGATACAAAATTTCTCCATCAGCTTTGTCACATTTTCCCCTGTTTTCTTCCAAAATAAATAAATTATTGTAAACATTATTTTTAGGTATTTGGTTTATTTTTTTCTTATTGTTATACATCCTGTGATCTAATTACATATCCAGAAATCTTTCTAATTCTTCTTGAAAAATACTGAAATTTATCACTTCATTATATAATCTACCCTATCTCCTATTTTACTATTTCATCCATTTCTCATAACTTATAGAAGATTTTTAGTTGATTCCAAATTTAAAAGTTCACTAACGTTCTATAGTTTGTGACCATATAAAGCTTGTCCCAATTAATTTCCTGTAGAAAGAGAACTAACCATTTTTTTACAGAGTTTCCAAATTTTATAAAATTTTCTCCATCAATTTTATATCATTTTTCATTCTAAATCCAAATTAGATCTTTTTTTACCATTAATTTTCTAAAATCAAAGAGTTTCATACATATTTTTTTACAAAATCCAGTTCCATTGACATCTATTTAAAAAAATTCATAACTTTAAAAGTTATAAAAATATAAATATTTATTTCTTAAAGGTTATCTTATTGTTGCTTCACTTTCTCTTTGATTTTTCATCCAATTCCTTATTTAATTGATGATATTTGATCATGAGATGTTCTATGAGTGTTTTCAGGGTTAATAAGAGAGTTAATGAAGATTTAAAGGTGATTTGGTCAATATATGAAGCAAGAGGTGGAAATTGGCATTTAATACCTTTTACTTCCTTTGTTTTGTTTATTTTGGAGTTTTACATGACCCTGTTGTAAAATAAAATGTCCAATAGTGTTTACCACATTTTTTTGTGAAAATTACCATGCCTTAGTTTTTAGCCCTCTCGTGGCGAATTCCATGTCTAGCATGCTAACAACACACCTTTATGTCTTTTATTTACATTTTCATCTTCAATTGAAAAGACCACTTTGCCAATTAACACATCCTGCATTAAAATACTTATATAACCTATTTTAATGTTTTTCTTTCACTTTTTCCTCTATTATCATATGAATACACATGTGCACACAATTAAATATGTAATTAAATGTTGCATGCAAGTATTATTTTTGCTTCCTATTGATTTTCAATCTTGTTTGTCTAATTCTAGGTAGAAGGATAGGGATCTAATATTCTTTGTGAAATGTTTCTTATTCCACAACTGGTTGTGAACTTGAATCCATTTTCAATCCATCCTCTATTTGAGTCTGTGGTAGTTGGATTTCTCCAGGATATACTTCACTTCCACTATTCTTTTTGAGAAGAAACTCATTCTCTAAGAAAAAAACCTTATAAGCAATAAACACTTATCTTTGACTAGGGAGTAGAAGTAGTATTCGTTAGTTTCCTTGGGATATACCATGAACATGTTGACTATGGATTTGGTCTCTAACTTTTCTATTGTTACTTTATTATCATGAGACTCATAAGATAAAAGGACATATTAGGCTTGTTCTCATTCTGTATCTCATATGGTGTCTTCTCTACTACTTTGATTGGACTATAGTCCAGCAGAAACACATTGGATTATAAAGCATAAGCCTTAAAAAAGATTAAAAGATGAACCCAACTGATCATTAATAGAACCATATCTAATAACTTTTGATTTCTACTTTCAAACACACAATTGCATAGAGGTGATCCTAAAGGAATGAGTTCTAAAATGATCACACACTCCTTAAGATGATCAAATTATCAGCTTAAGAACTCACCACCTTTATCTGATTAAATGACTTTGATACTCTTATTGAATTGGTCTTATACTTCTTTCTAAAATTCTTGAATTTCTTGAATGTTTTAAATTCACTCTTCATCAAATACATATACTGTATATATTAAAGTCATCTGTGAATGTCATGAAGTAGCTATGACTAAATTTAGCTTGTGTACTTAGTAGTCAACATACATTGGTGTATATAAGACTCTAAGTCATCTTTATATTCAGACATGGCTAGTATATGTTCTAAGACTCTAAGTCAAATGACCCAACCACTCCTTTATGGAGTATTGAGAGACATTTTTTGTTTGTATGTCATAAACGATAATGCCAAAGGTAAGGATGGTTTAATTTGTTAGTTGTAACCCTCTTGGCCTTAATGTTATAAATGAACTCTATGTTTGTCAAATCAAGGATATATATAGGCCATTTTATAGCACTAATGAGACATATAAAATGACTTGGCAATGAATTTGAATACTACCATTCACATTGGTGAATTTGAAACCATCTATATCAAGTATAATGCTGAAATGATGTTTAGACTCATCACAAGCATAAAATAATTGTCCATTAGATTTAGACAAAGTTTATACAATATTAGTTAGTCTCTTATCTCTATGACAGCTACTCGTGCTCCATTTTCCACATGTAGATCCACTTTTTTCTTACTACGAACCCTTTTAGTTCCAAGAATCTCAACATTTGAACAACTGTGAGTATCATAATTAGTATTCAATAACCATATGGTAGAAATATATAGGTTTTTCTCTATAATAAAAACCTTTGAGCTAGACGCTTTAGATCCATCCATTTCTTGTTCCTTATTGTCAAGAGTATAAGTACTTTTATTATTTTTAAGATTTGGCTTGAGGCTTACTCCCTTTAGACCTAAAAGTCCTCCGAGTTTTTCCTTGCCTACATGCTTGTATTGCCACCCTTTTATTCTTAGAACATCTCCTTTAAATGCACCATTATCTCATACACCTCTAGGTTCATGAATTGATTTTGATATTCGAGCACTATTGTGGCCAACATAAGATAGGTCACATTATTGTAGTCACACCATATGAACTCAAATTTTTCCATTTAAATGACAATGTAGTTCCTCACTGTTTCATTAGGTACAGATGTATTCAACACATATGACTTTATGTCACTTTTGAGAAGTGCTCTCAAATTTGGAGAAGAACCTATATAGTTGGATTGATTTAATTAATCTTTTTCAAGGACTGATCACAGTGACATAATATATTTGTTTGAACGATCCATTTTACAAACTGCAGAATAAAGATGAACTAAATTAAAATGAGGTCTTATAATTTATCCCACAAACAAAATTAAATATTTAATAAATAATGTGTTAGCAATTCAATATTGTCCTAAATTCACATTTCACAACATTATGCTAGTCAAATTGAGAGTGTACACCCAAAGCTTAAATTGGTTAGGTAGAATAATCATCCAATCATGTTCCAAACATGAATCTTAAATCAAATGGGCTAACACTTTAAAGTATTTAGTCACAAAGCCTATTTTATGTTGCCAAGATTTGAACATCCTATTCCACGTTAAGTTAAACCCACATTCCCAACCCATGCCTCATAAAGTTTATAAGGCACCAATGATCAATGCCTTGACATAGTTTGAGTTGGAAAGATAACATTATGACTTACTATTTCTAGGGATTCATTTTAATTTTCCTTTCATGGCATCGTATTGTTTGTTCATCCATAAAATCATATATATAATAGCGTGCAAGAAAAATAAATCGTGACAAATATGAGACCAAAACCCTATAACTGAAAGATCTATATTATTACATATGAATCTTTGAGTTTTGGCCTCCGCCTCTCTAATGGGCTTCATACTCAAGCGACCTTATTACAAAATCTTCAATCTAAATTCTTATATTAATAAAAATAAATAAAAATTTTTCAATATGGCACACATGCTATATTTAAAATTAGAATACCTAGGGGTCACGAATGCACCATACAAATCCATTCATCACAAATAAACATTCATACATAAAAAAACATATACAAAATATATTGATAAAGCAAAGTTTAATTTTAATTTTGTAAGCCAAGCCCATTAAGGAAATTGCTTTGCAGTGCTAATTAAGAGAAAATCTTGTAACGATATTGGACTGAGACCTAATAGGCTCATCAAATGAGCTTCCCATAACAACTCTAAACACAAGCTAAGCGATTGTATCTAAAATCAGCATTAGCATAAATTTCCATCTTTCTAATTTTAATATAATGTATTCTAAAAAATTCATAATATATTAAACTTATGTCATAAGATGTATAAACATGATTAAAAATGAGTTAAAATCATTGTATAAATGAATGACATGCAAAAATGCACAAAATCACACATTTATTCAGAAATAGTAAACTTAAATAGCCCGGAGCATGATTTTTACCGATTGTGTCCTTGCCTATCTAACACCCCAAAAATTCTTCCATAAATTTTATTTAATAATTAGAATAATAATGAGATTAAAAATAATAATTTTTTGTACAAAAATTTACAAAATAATGTGCAGTAGTTACTGTGTAGCAAAACACTGTAATGTCCATGGAGTTAGAATAAGAATTGATTCATTTTTACAATTAGACGAGTAATAAGAAGATTTTTTTTAACTGTGTAACTAACCATGTAATAGGCAGTAAATTTAAAACTCATTGATTTTGATTGAACACTCAATTACACACCTCCACACTTTTCTTAAACCCCAAGAGAACTTTCCCAACAACCCAAAAACCCTCTCCCATAACCTAAAATTCATCTTACATTAAATCACATTCACTAAAACAAAGCCCAACATCAAGGTGAGGTCTTTAAAACTTTTGGAGCATTAAATCAAGGTACAATCCTTAATCTACTAAATTTTTGTATTCTAATAGAATGATTGTTTAGAATGACTAAAAGTGAGTCCTTGTTTCTGTTGATTCAGACAATGTGAGGTTTGTTAGGAGTTAGTTAAAAAGGAAAAAATAGAGTAGGGATGTTATGTTTTGACTTTATAAAATTGAAAGTGTTGAGAATGGAGGTGGGTTTTTGAATAGATAAGACATCAACTTATGGATCTTGAAAATAATGGAAGTCAGGATTTTAGGAATGATGGTTGAGTGCTATTTGGGGAAATTAAAGGAAATGGGAATGGAATTTTAGAGAGGAAAGTGAGAAAGATGAAATGGGTTGTTAATATTTATGTTGGGTTTATGAAAGGATTGGTACTAGATTGATTAGAAGGAAAAAAAGGCATTGGTTTTTGAGTTAGGAATGAAGGTGAACAAAAAGATGATTTTGAAAACATAAGGAAGAAAAAAGTAAAAAAGGAGGAAAACTTTAGTGGGAGGAAAATAAGATAAGAGTTAAAGACTTTGTTCGAATTAAAATTGGAATAGTTAAAAAAATTAGTTATTATATATGAATGATTGTTTATATGTGAGGAGTTTGAAACTAGGAGAGTTGGAGTGCTTATTGGAAAGGCATATTTATCTTGACATTGAGATAAGTGTATACGCTACACTTACCTAACTATCGATCGCATCTTGCATAGTTAACTATATTTGATTTAATTGTGTGTGAAATAATGTTTCTTTGATTGAGATGAATACTATATAAAATGGATTGTTTTGGATACTTGTGTGTTTTTCAAAAATTTGCAATTGGATTGAGATAATGTGTTTGAATGCAAATTTGGATGATAGATTTGATATGGGTGTTGATATTGCTGGCATAAATTTAAAAGAACATGTTACTTGAGTTGGAAGAAATTGGTAAATTAAGATATGTATATATGATATATGCTTGAATGATCATATGTTGTATCTTGAATGATTATGTGAGTATTTCTATGTTGCAAAATATGATAATTGCCAAAATGATAAACATGATAGATGAAATGAGATTTTGTGAGTATGAATGATGTTTTTGATATTTTCCAAAATGAATTGCATATTGCTATTAAGTGATTGAAATTAATTAAACATAATGATACAAAAAATAATGTATGGAAACATGCTTATGGGGCATGATGATTTCTGAGTTGATGTTGGAATTGAACTTTATAGGATGAGAGGATATTGTATGTGATCATTATGAATGGTTTGTTTTTGTGAATAATCAATTATGGTATTTGCAAGAAACATGAATTGAATTAAGAAAATAATGTATATGCACTCATTTCATGACATCATTCCATATTAATTCCAACCCCGTTCACAAACTCATGTCTCACAAAGAAACAATGGTTCAATTAGGACTCTTAGTGTACGTGATCAACGTTCGATGTCTTGACATGGTTTGAATTAGAGAGGCAAGATTATAACTTATTTATTTATAAGGATTCATTTTAATAATGGCTTTACATGGCATAAGCTTTGTCATTCATTCATACATGGCATATACAACATTCATTAAGACATATACTATTAAATAATATAGTCTTGAAGTTTGGGCCACTCTGGTGGGTTTTATAGTCCTTATGGGCTTATTTATGTAGTCTTCAATTTAATACTTCTATACTAAGAAAATTAAATAAAACTTGTACATAATAACATGCAAGTCATATTTAAAAAAATTACAATGGCTAGGCCTTATGAATGCACCATGCAATTTCATTCATTCAAAATAAAATTTGTATAAACAATATACAATTGTCATTCATGGTTAATACGAAATCTAATTTTATGATTAGCATGTCAAGCCTATTAAAAAAAATTTCTTTTGGATTAACTAAGGAGACACCTTGTGGTGGGCTTGTACTAAGGCCAAGTGAACTCATGGATAATCCATTCCATAATACCCTAAACACATGCTAATAGATTTGTCATAAATCAACTAAGCAATTATTTTCATTATTCAATTTTAATATAATATATTATAACATAATCACAATATATTAAAATTATTCCATGATATGCTCAAATATGATTAAAACAACATTAAAACCATATAAAATATGTATGTCATGCAAAATATGCACATAAAATGTACAATTACTTCATAATATTCTACCTTTCATTTTTTCCCATAAAAAGCAATAAAATAATTTTTTTCTCTTAATATGATCTTCCAAAATCTTCATGTATTGGGCCACAAATTGACCCCAAAATTTTCAGGTTATGGTCACCACATTCACGTCAAAGTTTGACTTTTTCATAAATAACACTTTTTGAAACCTATACCATCATACGTCACCTCTTCAAACTTATTCTACAAATTCTACAATCCACAACATATCCAAAAAACATCCACATATTAATCAATTTGTGGATGCTATGTGGATATTTATTTTTTTTATAAATGTCCACAACATATCAACAAAGTATCCACACATTGATAATTTTGTGGATGTGTTGTGTATATGTTGTGGACATTATTTTTTATAAATATTCATAACACATCTACAAAGCATCCACACATATAATAAATATCCACAACACATTTACAAAGCATCAACACATATAATAAATATCCACTACACATCCACAAAGCTTCCACACGTATAAATTTAATTTGTTACTAAAAACCCTAGCCACCAACATATACAGACTTCATTTAGAGATTATCTACAACTTATCCACAACCTATCCACAAATAGTATCTTTTTCAATTTACAATAATAAATATACAAAAATACTTTTAATAATACTAAAAATTGTTTCAATAAATTGTAGGCATCTACAAATCATCCACAAATATAATTTATTGAGTTGAGAAGCTATAAGACAATTCAATGATACTTTGCTATCGAGTTTGGAATATTAGTATGGAGTCGTGACTTTTGATAAGGGATTAGTAATAAGTTTGGCTACTGGTGGAGTTTGGACCAAACCCTGTGGTGACACTATAAGTATCGGTTTCATGAGAAATATTAACAGTAACCTAGTTAGCCCTCTTGGCCATACGGTCATAAGCAGCAACCACGTTAAGTTGAACCTTAACCTCACTACGGCACGCAATGACAGTGACCTCAGCAACCATGAGGGAAGTACCTTGGATGTGATAAGGGATTGGTAATAAGTTTGGCTACTGGTGGAGTTTCATGAACCTGTAATCTTGAACTGTTAAAGTTTGATTGATTCTTTTCTTGAAAGTCGTTGTAGTATTCTTCCCATACAACCAATTTTTTGTTTTGTGGAATTTAGACATGTTTTGAGATTTAAATCTGAATTTGAATAGAAATTACAAATTAATTAAAGAAAAAAGTGTTAAAGAATGAGTAAAGAATGGAGTTTGAGAGAAGCGAGCAAAGAGAACTTTGAGGTTTTTTGGATTTGTTTGGATGAGTGAGTTTTAGCTTAGAGATTCAATTTATATAGTCTAATATTTTTTTAGACAAGTTTTATTTTTTATGGCATTTAAGGAAATCATTTTAGTGTTATGAGAAAAAAAAAAGAAATCTATAACTTAGGCTCACATTTTAGGTTTTATAAAAGCCCTAATTCATGACCTATAAGGAATTGATCGAAACCCTTTAGTTAATTCCCAGGTGTGCAGTCCTATAGGCTAATTCCAATTTAGAAATAAGATTTAATAAATCCTAAAAGTGGTATATACTCTCTAATAAAATATTATGAACGATTTGAATAAAAAATGCATTTTGACATTTAGTGACCTAATGCAATCTTACAATAGTCACTTATGCTAGAATATCATAATAGCATAAGACATAGATTGATTCATCCTTATGTATTCTAATACCTTCCTTAATATCCAAGTGACACTGAAACTTTTAGTTAAATAATAAAATTCATTATTTTATCTAGGTGCGGCTACACACTTCTTAGTTCACTGATTAAAAAGCCTTTAATATTCTCTCTCTTGTTGAGAAGGGTAATCCCTTCACTTCTCCCATGCTCTCTAATATGAGTTAGTGCATACTGAATCATACATATACTTGTCACCCTATTATGGGAACATATGTGTATGCTCGCTAATGTAAGGCTTGCAATGAGAACCACTTATGATTTAGTACTATGCAGTGTTCTCATGTGTGGAAAATACCATGTATTAAACATGAAACTGCCTAAACTAGTTAGTGTAATATTCATGTGATTAACCTTTTTAATTAACTGGTAATGTTGAATAATTAAAAACTTTTTCATATGATTGTACTTTTTTGAAAGTCATGTAGAAATCATATGACATGTATACATATAATAGTATTTAGTCCAGCCTATGGCTTGATCTAGAAAATGTCTCGTGTTAGTGTAATACGTCTCATAGGCACAACCTCGTATTATACTACCACATTCTTGTTCAATTGCAATACAATGCTCATGTTTTTAGGCAAGGCTTGTATGCATCTGTTGTATCTCTAAATATCAACCAAATGTCAATCTATAACAAATCACACATATAGTTATATCATATAACATGTTTTCATATACACTGTATATTCTGTCATATATCTTATAATTATAATATCATACAACATTTATCTATACATATTTGTATATCTAAACATATCTGGCTAAAGAGAGAGGGTGCTAAGCAGCTGTTGCTGACCACTTGTTAGATTATCTTCCATAACCTTTTATTTACTATCAGATTCTAAAATAACATATACATTCGAGTTGGTTAGTTGCGGGATCAGTGAGTAATCATCTATATTTACTTATCATCTTATCAGTTTATATGTTTTTATAATTCTATTTACATATGTGAGTACACGTATATCTTATTATATAGACATATAAATTGTATTCTTTTCATGTTTCTTTTGAACATTTAAACTGTAATTTGTGTTATTATTAAATGTTATGTATTCTTTTCTGTGATTTGTATCTATATTCTATATTTTTTTACTATGATCTTTATCTGTATCATGCATTTCCTTTCTGTAATCTGTGTATGTATTCTGTATTCTGTTTCTTACATAATATTATTGTATGAACATGTAGACTGTACTTATTCTTGTGTTCTGTATAAGATCTACATCTCTTTATAATATCATGTGTATCTTCACGTGTATCTGTACATGTATCATGTGTATCTGTACGTATATCATATGTATATGTACATGTAACCTGTATCACTGTATATACTGCTATCTATAATGTGTTGTATTATCCTGAATTGTACTATATTATGATATACCTCCGTCTCCGATAATACACTGTGTTGTGCTATACTCTCGTCTCTGATAATATATTGTGCTCTTGTCTCCACTAATAAACTGTACTCCCATCTCTGGTAATAAACTCTACGAAATATCAATCACCACCGAACATATAACACCACTTATACTGTATATTGTGTATCATGTGTATTTAAACATATCCTGTGTGACGCTCAAATTTTAAATCCCTTTTTCTTTTAAATTAATAATCTTTATAAATTAATCATAAATCAGAGTTGATTAGGAGGTAAAATCAGAGGAGAGAGAAAACGAAATCAAGTTTCGTAACATACTCGGGCCCAAAACAGTCAAGGCATAAAATATTTTACAGCGGAAACAAATATAAGTTTCAAAACAATTCCAAACTCAAAATATAACATATTTAAAATAATTACAAATTTCCAAAACTTGAAGTACGCAAAACAGTGTAATGGAGCTCGACCTCTGACAACAGCTAGCTCTGTAGACGATCATTGTAACTCTGGTCCAATGGCAGCTATCTACGTCCTGCACATCATTTAGACATTTAAACAAAGAGTGAGTATATTTTTCAATACTCAGTAAGTCTCTTATACTTCAATTAATTCGTAAATTTAAATGAGCGCAGGGAAGAACTCAATATCCCCCTCTAGGAATATGCTCTTCCCCCTAATCTAGACACCTTTGAATTTTTCAATTTCTCAGAGTTCAATCACGACATATCTTCTTCACTTTTATCTCATTATCGTTTAAGGGTATTAAACATATCAAGCTTAGTATATTTGTATATATATCTCATAAAATTTTTAATCATAGGCATTCATAAATTAAAACATAAAAATAAATATGTCATGTATGAATGCGACTCAAATGCATATGAATGCAGTGCAATCACATGCAAATGTCTGC
>CANYCX010083032.1:0-18335 GCA_948193385.1 Breynia disticha f. nivosa
GGTATGGGTTCTTCGTAACCAACCTTTATATTTCATGGATTGTTGTGTGATGAGTTGCAATGTGTGAATGTTGTGAAATGCTAAGCATGTTATTAAATAGAATGGATGATTAAATGGGTTGAGACATATGATTATGGCATATCATTTTGACACATGCACGGGCATTCATTGTATGTTCATGCGGGGGCCTGGTGGCCAGATTATGCGCGATAGGAGTGGACTCTCCTTGAATTAAAACAGGGGCCTTGTGGCCAAATACGCGCAAGAGAGTGGACTCTCTCGTAAAAATATGGGACCTTGGGGTCAAGCGCAATAAAACAGGGGCCTAGTGGCCAAATGCGTAAAGAGAATGGACTTTCTCTTAAATTATGGAGACTCTGGAGCATAGCATTGTGTGAATTGCATTAGCATAGTCTTAATGCATACATTCATGAAGCATGTGAAATTATGAACCTTGTGTTGGAAAGAAATGCGATTTTGTATGTAAATGTGAATACTTGACTTGGAGGTGTGGACAAAATGCAAGAGGATAATATGTTGTGTTGATCAGCTTAAAAGTTAGTGAATGCTGACTTAGGTTCATAAAGAAATGTTACTTAAGGGTAGGTGCATAAGTGGAACAACAGATAAATGGAATGGTGCAAAAAGTGTTGCTGTTTGGTGTGCAGGGCAGGCCAAACGGGATTGGGAACGGTTTAGTAAAACGTTTCCCAAACCGTTCGGCAATGCCAACGGAATTCAGAATGACCAAACGGGTTGAGAAACGGTTTGTCCAAACCGTTTCCTAAACCGATCGGCAATATGAACGAAACTCAGAACGACCAAATGGTTTCGAGAACAGGTTGGTAAACCGTTTCCAAAACCGTTAGGTTGGATCTGAGTTTCCGAACGACCAAACGGGTTGAGGAACGGTTTGACCCAAACCGTTTCCCAAACCGTTCGGCAGGTTGAACATGTTCTAGAACACTCGAACGGGTTGCGGAACGGGTTAGCAAACCGTTCGCAAAACCGTTCGGATGTTTTTCAGACCAAACAGAAGAAGCAAACGGTTTCGGGAACGGTTCCACAAAACATTTCTCAAACCGTTCCCTTCTCTAAAAACTGGAAAAAGATCTCAGAATGTTAATGGTGTGATTTGATGATTGTTATAGTGATTGTTATGGTTGAATTGTTGGTATGGTTGACTAGTAAATTACGGGTTACCAAAAGAAAATGGTTAGAGAACGGTGATTAATACCGTCTCCCTTGCCGTTTCCTTTGCAATGGCCTATAGAAGTAATCAAATAAGTTTGTTTGAAAGTACTTGCGAGTGTTTAATTAATGAATCTAAACTATAGTGAAATTGGAGGAGCTTAGGCCTGGATAGCCGAAGGTTCCCCTGCGCATGCAGCTGAATAGCCAGTAAGGGTCACTTGCTGAGTATTCGTTAATACTCACCTTCTATTTTGCTGTTAAATATGTGCAGATCATTAGAAGTAGTTGGGATCTCTCTTTTGGTAGCGGAGATTACGCGTGTGATACGAGGCAGTTAGGTCGGCCGACATTCTCTTGGAATCTACACATTTTGTATTTTGTATAGCCTCGTACATGATAGTATAGGCTTGGCATGTGCATCTTTTGAAACCAAAAACCACTGCTTCTGCGCACTCGTATTTAAATGTATTGGATTTGGTTTTGTATAATGCATATGCTACGATTTCGTATATATATATATGATTACATTTCTCTTCTTCATGTAATTACGAAAGCTCTTTTAAAAGAAAAAAAAATGGTTGCGAAAAATCAGATTATGGAAAAGTGAACTTAGCGAAAATGGGTTTCACACCTAATGAGATTGACGTATGTTTTGAATCTTATTGCTCGTTAAATTTAGTTAAGTTGAGTACTTAAGTAGAATACTTAAGTAAAAGTTTGGAGTTGTTAGCAAAACTAACTTGTTCAAATTTCAGAGACAAAATTTCCTAAGGGAGAGTTGTAGCGCCTTAGAAATTGTTTGAATTAATCTATACGGAAAATAGATTAAAACAGAATTGAATCAAAATGAGAATAAGTAAATTGCAGAAAACAACAGATGAGCACAGGCACGGGCACGAGCATGGTCGTGCCAAGGGCGTGCTCTTGCTTGCTGGAAAATGGTCAGCACAATCTCGTGCACGAGCAAAATAAAACTTGTGCACGAGCAAAATAAAACTCGTGCACAAGAAAAATAAAACTCGTGCCAAAAAGGCACGACACGACTTTGAGCATGACCCATACTGAGGGGTGTGCCAGCTAGGAACTTTAAAATAGAACACTGTTTGATACTGGTTTATTCATAAGCAGAGCAAACAAATTAGAACATACGAAAGAACTCTTGAAAACCCTATAATTTCTGGGAAGGGAGTGAGAGAAAAGAGAAACAGAAATCTTTGTCAAAAATTCGAGCTAAACACATTAAAGTAAGTTTGTGAACTTAGTTTTGAGTAAGTTTATGAGTTCTAGGTTGCTGAATTTCGAAAGTGGTGCAAAGAAGGATGAATTAGCATTTGAAATAATGTTGGTTAACTTAATTAGAGTTAGTTGAACTCATATGGATGATTTCTAACGCTTAAAACGTGATTAGAACGGAATTCGGAGAATCGATGCTTGGAAAGTAAGTAAGAAAACTAAGTGGTTGAGTGTTTAAAGGCTAAAAATTGGAATTTCTATATATGAAACAAGTTATTTGACAGCCTTGTATGATCATTTTCTTATAGGAGGTGATTTGCGACCTTTGGATCGGAGTTGAGCCACGAGGCCGACTTGTATTTTCGAGATAAGTGTCGTTTACACTTACCATTGTATGTCTTGCATCTGTATGGTTAATCATACATGATTAATGAGCAAATTGGTTTGAAATGGTAGCTAAAAATGTTCTTAAAGGACTTACTTAATATGATTGATATGTTGAGCGTATATGTGTTCTTGAGCCTTGGTTGCTTATGTGAGGTTGATTATATTTTTGTATATGATCTTATGTGAGAGTGATTTGATGGTATGAATAAACATTGGCCTATGAAAATGATCCTTTGTATGGAAATAATCTTATATGAGCATGATTTAAATACAAGAATAAGCATTTGGCTTATTAATGTGACTTTAGTATGGTATTGGGGATTTTTTATTAATCCATGATTGACGTTATGTATTGATATGGTGGTATAGCTACGTTCTTGCCTGTGATGATTGATATATGCTATTGGATATGGTATGTGTAAAAGGAATGTTATGTGTAAGTAAGGGGTTGTTTTTGGAATGGCCTCTAGTGATGGATGAAAATGTTCATATGATGGTTAAATTCATTGATGAATATATATATATACGTGTATGAATGTAATGCGGATTATGGGTTGTATGAATGACATGTAATGTGATAATTGGCTTGGATGGTATGTGATCATATGTATGCATTGATGTATGAAATAAAGAGATGAATAATAAGTTTGAATAAGAATAGTGATTTGGAATGAAGGATGCATGCTAATGGTTCAATGTTGTCATATGAAAATGAATTGCTTATGTTGTTGATTAAAGGAAATGTGCGAAATGAAATGTAGAAATAAATTGCCTTGTATGGCTCGTAAAACGTTGGTATGTTTCGAGTATGAGCGTGATATTGGAATAAGTGTAGTGATAAGCTTGTAATATGATTGTTGAGTGATTGGATGGAAGATGAGCAAATTGAGTGTTGTTGGTGTAGAATGTCACGTATGGAATAGTGCTTTATAGTGTATTGGTTGTGTACCTATGTTGGATGAGTTTGTATGTTGTTGTGAATGTGTTAAGTGTTGTTTTTAGCTGGAAGCAGGGGAGAACTGGTTGGGAAACAGTTTGTGTAAACTGTTTGCCTAGCCGTTCCACTTTTAGGAACTTTTAGGAAGGGCCGAACAATTTTTGAAACGGTTTGTACAAACCATTCCCCAAACCGTTCCACTTTCAGAAACTTTCTTGAAAGGCGAAACATGTTTGGAAACAGTTTGTGCAAACCATTTCACAAATCGTTTCAATTACAAAAATTTTTAAAGAGGGAGAACGGTCTACACAAACTGTTCCCAAACCATTCCCATGTACTAAACAATGTGAAATGGAGATCTAAGGAAGAATATTGATATGTATTAAAGATTTATGAGGCTCCACAGTTAAGAACCATTAAGTAAGATGATTCCCTACCATAAATAACGCACCAATGCCTACTTGAAATGGATATTGAATTAGGATGAATTCCTTTTTCCTCAACACTTATAACACCTAACACACTTTACCAACGAGCACTTATGCATTAACTACTTTGGTAAGTGTGGGTAGGTGGTTACTCACGTGCATGTGTGTTGTGTGTAGAGTAATAGTAAACCTTGATTAGCGGGACTTTTTGGTGGTGCTCAGGAGGTGCGATACTCGGTTAGAAGGTCGGGCTCTTTAGTGTTATGGGATTGATCCCTATTTTGTAAAATTATACATATTTTGTATAAGTAGGGTTGCATGTTTTAAAAATGTAAATCAATTATCAGGCTTCCGCATTTGTGTTGAGATTTTGTAAAATCAAAGTTGTATATGGTTTTTCGAAAGGTGTTACCACTATTTCCTTTGCATACTTTTGTGTATTGGACTAGCTTTTCAAAAGAAAAAAATGGTTGCCAAAATCATTATTTAATTGGAAAATGAGTTTTGCGAATTTGGGCGCACAATTCACCACATATACCATGCTCTTCAATTCCCAACAACATGCCCACCGTATGAATAACCACAGTCGTGCTCATACTTTTCAAGTAACACACCCACCGTGTTCAATTGGCACGCCTAGCTTATTGGACATCTAAATTCAATTTGTTCAATTCTAACACTATTTCATATACTTAGTCATACATATATTCTTAATCCTACATATTTTAAACTTTATACATATGATTCATTCTTGATTCCTGTATCTATTTCATTAATTATGAGTTTTTAGGGTAGGGATGTGATACTGTCAACGTGATTATCCAATGAAGGAGATAGAAAGAAGAGCTATCACTCTACCCTTTCCTCAAGTTCGATTCGTGTGTGTGGGATTATAGAGGAGGGTTGTCTTTTGGCAGCCTCTCAGTTGGAACATGATAGTGCATAATTTTATTCTTGGTTTTCTAAAATTTTGTTAAAACAGGCTTCAAAGGTAATTGAAAAATCTTAGATTTTTAATATATGGCTTACTCGTGGTATGATTGATATTGGTGAAATCAATATTTTATTGTTTTCTAAATTCTACTACATTGTTTGAAAAAACATAATAAAAAACATGATTGATTTCAAACAGATTTATTGTGTTTTATTGAGAACATGAGCACTAAAATCAATTGATTTCATTTTTAGGTTCAAATACTGAAACACTTAACGGAAAAGATAAAAAAAAAAGGACGTGCATGAAAAACAGAACAACAGAAAGGATGAGACACCAAATCTACCCTACTACATAACCCCGCATTTGACACATCACACCAACACCCTCACTCACTCCTCGTGTCTCTGTACGTCGAAACGTCGAATTAATCTACATTTGAAATTACTAGTTGAAAAAAAAAACTCGGATTGTGACTTCGTAATGGTGTCGAAGGGTAAGGGTGTGGACACTGGAAAACGGAAGGGTAAAGGATACGATGACGACAAGACCGGCGGTGGTCGCCGTAAGAGGAACCGCGAGGTTCTTCAGTTTTTTGAAGACTCTGCTGACGTGGACGATGACGAAGATGACGAAAGCGATTTTAGTGATTTCGATGATGGTAATCATTTTGACCTTCTGGTTTGTGATTTTTGGAGTTGCATTATGGGGGCTTTAGTAAATGTTAGGGTTTTCAAGTTGTGATTGTTTTTTCTGTTTGTTTGATTGTTTTTTCTGTTTGTTTGGGCTTCTTAATTTTGGTTTGTATTTCTGTGAGGATTGAATGATAATGCATGTAACAATTATGGCTTTGTCTTGTGAAATGTGATTTTTGTTTGTTGTCGTTTTGATTTCAGTGGTTTCGACAATGTTAATAATGAATTGACCTTCACGTTTCAATTTTTCTCTTTTTTTGAATTTCATTTTGTTTATAAATGATTGTTAGGGTTTTAAGGTCGCAATTGAATGTATGTTTTTCCTGGGTTTTGTTCTTTTAAGTGAATTTTGTTGAGAGTTAAATGCTAATGATGATGATAATTGTTAATGTGTGTGATTGTATTAAAATAGGGCATTAGGGTCTACGTTTCTTATGTTGTATTTGGTTAACCTAAGTTGTGTCCTTTTATTAATTAGAGTTGTTTGTGATTATTTTTTTCAGCAGATTTTATGGAAGAAGATTTTGATATAGAGTTGAAAGTTAACCAAGAGCCTGGGAAGGCACAAAATACTCCAATGGTTCCTAAGGAGGAGGAAATGGATGAGGAAGAATTTGACAAAATGATGGAAGAGCGTTACAGAAATCATCCAGCATTTGTAAGATACGGTGAAGGCTCCAATGCTCTGGATAGAGATGCTATTTTGCCTTCTAAGAAGGATCCAGTTATCTGGAAAGTCAAATGCATGGTATTGTTACATGATTACCTGATTTTTTTTTATTTTTGCATTTTCTTCTGTTGTGCTCATCTGAAAGTTCTTGGTTGTAGATTGGGAAAGAGAGGCAATCGGTATTTTGCCTCGTGCAAAAGTTTGTTGATGTGAAGGCCCTGGGTACCAAATTGCAGATTATTTCTGCCTTTTCTATTGATCATGTAAAGGGCTTTATTTTCATGGAAGCAGATAGACTAAATGATATAAATGAGGTAGTGAATTGTTTTGGGTAGAAGAACTAGTCAATGTCTTATTAAATTGGTGATTTTCAATTTGTTTATAAAGCTTGTTCATCTTGGGATATTCTTTTAATTTTGTTGAAGAAGAATGGTTCTTTCTAAATTCTAATTTATTCCATTCACCCTGTCCATTTACAATAACAGGCATGCAAAGGGCTATCTACTATATATGCCTCTAGGGTGACAACTGTTCCGATAAATGAGGTAACACATTTGTTTTCTCTTCGAAGCAAATGCAGCGAAGTTACTGAGGGAATGTGGGTCCGTGTGAAGAATGGGAAATACAAGGGTGACTTAGCGCAGGTATGTTAGTCTTTTGTGATGTCTGTATTTGGTTAAATATAGAGGTCTTATCACTTATTGTTTATTTTTTTTTCCTGTAGATTGTGGCTGTTAACAACACTCGGAGAAAAGCAACAGTTAAACTTATTCCAAGAATTGATCTTCAAATGATGGCACAAAAATTTGTAAGAAAATTTCATTTTACTGAATTATTGAAATTGCAGATTCTGTATCATCTATATTGTGCCTTTCAGAGAATATGCTAAATAAGCCTTTTGGACTCTAAAAATTATGATTAGTTAGGTTGGTTTTCAAGTTGTTACTTGAGTTTGTCATCTGTTCAAGTGCATTTATTCATTTTTTTCCTTCTTGTAGCTTTTGGAAGTTTTTTTTTAGAAGTTCTCATTCTGCTATAAGTTTTGTTAATAATATATTTACATGGGATCTTACTATGTAACTTTTGTTATAGGGTGGAGGAGTTACTGTCAAGAACAATGTTACCCCAGCTCCCAGATTAATCAGCTCAAGTGAACTGGAGTAATATGCACTTTTACATATATGATAGTTTCTTTGATTTGTTGTCATGTAATCTGACATAACACTATCTGCACAGGGAGTTTCGGCCTCTCATCAATTACAGACGTGATCGTGATACTGGCTTGATGTTTGAGGTCCTTGATGGTCTCTTGTTCAAGGATGGGTACCTGTATAAGAAGGTGTCTTTGGATTCTTTGAGCTGCTGGGGCATAATTCCTACAGAAGAGGAGCTCCTGAAATTCACACCTCCTGAGAGCACCGAATCTGATAACTTGGAATGGCTTACACAACTTTATGGAGGTAAAAAGAAGAAAAAACGAGCAATTGGAAATGATAAAGGAAATGAGAAAGGGGAGGGCTCCTCCGGTTCTGGGAACAATTTTGAGTTGTATGATCTTGTGTGTTTTGAGTGAGTTCTCCCTGGATTTGTGACTTTTACTTTATGTTTGTGGATACTAAATGTCTAAACCCCTTTGAACTTTTATGTGTTGTTGAAGCCGCAAGGATTTTGGACTCATTGTTAGCATGGAGCAGGATAAAGGTGACCACTACAAGGTATTGAATCTGATCAATGGCATAACTGATGTCTCCTTAAGTTTTTACTTTGTGCTGTTCAGGGCTTGGAGTTATTTTTTACTAGCTTATTTTTTCAACGGTTCAGATTCTGAAAGAAGGACCAGAAGGACCTGTTGCTCTGATACTTGATCAGAGCATGTTAAAGCCAGGACCATGTGACATGAAATTTACTGCTTTTGATCAGCACAAGAAAATCATTTCTGTGAATGATACTGTCAGGATTTTAGAAGGCCCGTTGAAGGTTAACATTGTTTTAACTGATTTTATGTTATTCCATGTTATACAAATTATAAGCCCATAACACAATTGTTTTACTCTTTACAGGATAGACAAGGGATTGTCAGACAAATATATAGAGGGATTGTTTTTATGTATAATGAAACTGAAACTGAAAATGGGGGTTATTTCACATCCAAAGCTCAAAACTGTGAGAAAGTCAAGCTTGCTTTTGACACAGGCCTTGAAAAGGTTGTTTATGCAAAGTTTCAATATAATAAATCTAGTTTACATTATTATTGAAATTTGGCATTTGTCTATTTTGTAAATCATTAATCGTTTTTCTTGTTTTCAGGGTGGTGACTCTGGTGCTCAAGGCTTCGAAGATTTCCCATCATCCCCTAAATCTCCTTCATCACCAAAAAAACCGTGGCAAGCGAAGGAGAATACCAGCAATTGTATGTAGATGTGTAATATATAGGTTTTTATTCTTTGTTCTGAAGTGGAATTCCCACATTAATTCATTTTTATGTTTTAATTTTCAGTTCACCAAGGGGATGGAATGTTCTCTATAGGTCAAACTTTGAGAATTCGAGTAGGACCTTTGAAGGGCTATCTATGCTGTGTGGTGGCTATTCGCCGCTCTGATATTACTGTGAAGCTTAATTCGCAGCAGAAAGTTCTTTCAGGTTTGCCTGTGACATGCTATAATTTTTCTGAATTCATCGTGTTACTGCAGCAATTATACATTATTTTGATTTATGTTTTTGTAGTTAAAAGTGAGCATCTTTCTGAAGTTCGATCAAGAAATTCTATTTCATCTGCTAGGTACATCTTTCTGAAGTTCGATCAAGAAATTCTATTTCATCTTGTTTTTAGGTTTAATAAGCTTTGTACTCATGGATTGTCTGATTTTTTGAAATTTTTTTCTGACTGTTTTTTGTACATCGCTGCAAAAGTGAGGACCCAGGGACAAGTTCTTTCAAGCCGTTTGATTTACTTGGAAATGAAGGTGGTTCTTCAGGTGAAAAGAGATATGCGTATATTTTGCAGTCCTTTAGCAAAAGGCTTTTGCTAGTTTTTGACGTATTTGTTCTTTGTTTTGATTGTATCCTAATGGAACTCTATGTTGACTGATTATCCCTCGTTTTCTTTTTGAAGCTTGGGGAGATGCAGCAAGAACATCTACAGAAGGTGGGTGGAATGCTGGAGGACTCTCATCGAATGAAAGGTAAAACATTTTCTTTGTCGCATTTCTTATCCATGGTGACATGATGTATGCTTCAACCGCCTTTTCTAATTTAAAATAGTAACTTTTAACATTTCCTTGAGGAATGCATGTGATTTCTCAAACTGCTTTTAGTGTGCTTTTTCCTCCAGTGAACTTCATATTACTTTTTTCATCTACTTTAATATTGAAGCAATATTTTATTGCAGGACGTCTTGGCCTAGTTTTGCTGCATCAGGCTCCACGGTTGGCCCTCAATTTTTTAAGAATAGTAGTGATCAAAGTGATTAGATTGCGTTAATTTATTTAACAAAACAAACAACTACTGATCTGTTAACGTTTACAGGTTCCTACAAATGAGTCTAGTGCTTGGGATAATGATCTAAGTAAAGGTATTTTGTAATTGTTTCTGTTGGTTCCATAGTAATGCTTTCTGTAACTTGTGGATTATCCTTAACTCTTCTTGTATTTTGTGCATTAAGAAAATTCTGCTTGGGAAAAGAAGGCGGAAACAAATCAAAATTCATCATGGGGTAAGGCTGAAGAGGGCATTGTTAACCCTGATCAGAATTCTAATTGGATTAAGAATGATGGTAGTTGGAACAATGCTGTTAGTAATATTGGATCTGGCAGTAATTCATCTGATGGTTGGGCCAAAGCATGTGTTGATCAGGAAGACTCTTCAAAGAAATCTGGGGACAGCTGGGGCCAAGCTACAGTCATTGTTGGAAATTCTTCGAGCAATGCTACAGGAAATTGGGGCAAAGGAGAGGGAGCATCTGGAAGTCAATCTACCAACTGGGGAAATGCTGTCACTGATAAGGGTCAGCAGGATCCATGGGGAAAAAGTAAAAATGGAAATGAGGAAGGTTCTTGGGGTAAAGAGAGAGGCTCGACCACTGGTGATGATTCAAGTAATGATGCATCTGCCTGGAATCAACCCAGTTCTAAGGAAAATACTAGTACCTGGGGAAAAGCTGCAGATGTCCAAGGAATTGCTCATGTGGATTCTTGGGTTAAAACTTCAGGGAATTGGGATGCCAATGATAGTTCAGGAGGAAGTAAAACAGATTGGAAAACATCAAATCCAGTTACTGGAAATCAGACATCTGGTTGGGGTAGTTTTGGCACGAGCTCTGTCCAAGCAGAAACAGGAAATGCTGATAAGTTAACTCCTTCTGGTTCTCATAGTGGTTCTTGGAATAAACAGGAGGAGAAATCCTCTTGGGGTGGACAAGGTGGATCTACTTGGAACAAACAAGATGGTGGTGGCACTTGGAAGAAACAAGACAGCAACGAGGATAATGGTGAGGAATGGAAGAAGCCATTTGATGGTGGCCGTGGTTCAGGTCGCAGTTGGGCAAGAGGAGGTGGTAGGGGATTTCAGGGTGGTAGAGGTCAATTTGGCAGAGGAAGATCCTTTGCTCAGGGTAACAATTTTGATCGGAACAAGGAAGGTGAAAGCAACAAATGGTCTGCAGATGGTTCCTCTTCATGGAAGCCGTTTAGTTGGAGCAATAGTCAGAGTGGGGGCGACTGTAACGATGGAAACAAAGAACCAGCAGCCCACAATGAACAAAGTGGAAGTTGGGGCGGAGGCACGAAATCAGACACGTGGAAAACCTCTACTGACGAGAATAAAGGAAATTGGATGTCTGAATCAAGTGATGGGAGTTGGGGTGGAGGCAAAAAAACAAGTTGGGGCTCTGGATCAAATGAAGCTGTTGGGAATTCAGATTCTACTTGGGGCAAGAGAAGCAACTGGAACTCTGGGTCTAATGATGGGGATGGAAGGGACTCAGGCTGGGGGCGAAAAGGAAATGACAACCCTGGTGATAAAAACCAAAACACAGAGTCTAGTTGGGGGAAGAAAACAAGTTGGAGCTCTGGATCAGGTGATGCTGCTGGAAATTCTGATTCAACTTGGGGTAAGAAAAGCACTTGGAACTCCAAATCTAATGAAGTAGATGGAAAGGATTCCAGCTGGGGACAAAAAGGAAATGACAACCCTGGTGATAAAAACCAGAACACAGAGTCTAGTTGGGGGAAGAAAACAAGTTGGAGAGCTGGATCAGCTGATGCTGGAAATTTTGATTCAACATGGGGTAAGAAAACCACTTGTAGCCCCAAATCTAATGAACTAGATGGAAAGGATTCCAGCTGGGGACACAAAGGAATTGACAACCCTGGTGATAAAAACCAGAACACTGAGTCTAGTTGGGGGAAGAAAGCAGGTTGGAGCTCTGGATCAGGTGATGCTGCGGGAAATTCAGATTCAACTTGGGGTAAGAAAAGCACATGGAACTCCGAATCTAATGAACAAGATGGAAAGGATTCCAGCTGGGGAAATAAAGGAAATTGGAACTCTGGATCAAGTGAGAACACTGAATCGGGTTGGGGAAAGAAAAGCAGTTGGAACTCTGGTAGTGGTAATGCCGATGGTAGTCAAGAATCTGGCTGGGGGAAGAAAAGTAATTGGAGCAGTGCTTCTGGTGATGCAGATCAGGATTCTGGTCGGGGCTGGAAAAGTAGTTCTAATTTCGGAGGTGACAATGCAAACAATGAGTCTTCTATAGATGGTGATGGTGGAAACTGGAGAGGTAGTTATAGAGGCAGTGGTCGTTCTGAGGGATGGAGCTTCAGAGGAAGAGGGGAAAGAGGTGGTTTTGGGGGAAGAGGTGAGAGAGGAGGGTATGGAGGTAGGGGAAGATCTGACAGAGGAGGATATGGAGGTAGGGGTGGTTCAGAGAGAGGAGGTTTTGGTCATAGAGGAGGTGGACGAGGGGGTTATAATGGTAGAGGTGGTGGTAGAGGCAGCAATTGGAGCCAAGGGGGTGATGGTGACAAGGACACTTTCAAAAGTTGGGGTTCTTCTGGAAGTGGTGAAAACAAACAATCTGGAGGTTGGAGTAAAGGCTGGAACCAGGGAACTGACGATGTTCCAGTGGACCAAGGAAACAACAACTGGAATGGAGGTCAGAGGTCATCTTCTTCTTCATGGGGTAATAAGGATGTTGCGGGTGCGAGTAGTAGTAATAGTCGAGACAAAGAAAAGGGATGTGGTTGGAACACCTAAGGATCAATGACTGAATAGTCCAGCCTGCCTAGTCACTTTTGAACATTTAACACTAGGTTCATTTTGCATTCTCTAATACTTTGTTTCTTTTGACAGTAATATTTGCATAGTGATGTTAATTATTTGTGCAAATTGCTTGCTTAATATCTACCTATGTTTGTTGCCATTAGCTCACCTCCTCCTACTCATATTTCATATCGTGCCTTGTTTTGCTTTGGTTGGAATTTGTGTGGTCTTCTCTTCTGCTATTGATTCACAATCGCCCTCATAAAAGTAATCAACTCCCTGGTTGCAGGATATAGACACCATCTTTGCTGCATTAAATATCTGATCACCTGAAATTTATTTAGCCAAGGACCAAGAGTGTTCATTAAGATTTGAAATTAATGATTTTTTTACTGCAAAATGCTATGAAGAAAGGCCTCAGATTTGCCGTCTTAGCTCAGCCGGTAGAGTGCATGGCTTTTAACCATGTGGTCGTGGGTTCGATTCCGACAGACGGCGTTTTGTAAGCAAGATGGGTGACACCAACCATCTTTCTCCATAGTCCAAACAAACATAATTTTTTGACGTATAAAACATGCCTACAAATGATTAGGAGAGTGCATAGCTTTTCAAATTGACATCGCATCTAAAAATTCCCAACTCATATCCTATCCCCTCTCGCATATATGCCCCTTTTTTTTAATCGTTAAGATTTTAGCCTACGAAATTATAAATCTTAATCAAACCTTTAACCCTACAAAAATAAAAAATTACTTGGCAAAAAAAATAAGAGAAAAACTATAAAAATATATTAAGGTGAAACACAAACAATATTGTAATTTTGAATTTTTTCAATCAAGCTGAACTAATTATTAACACGCTTTATAAAGCTTTTCATTCATTAAACCCTGATGATAATTTCAGTTTTAGTATAAAAGAAGACTCTTAACATTCCTATGTTTCTAACTATTGCATTTTCACCTCTATTACCCTCACCATTTTGGTTTTGATCAAAGTTCTCACTTCTCCCAAAAAAAAACCTCTTCAAATTTATGTAAACAAGTTACCTCTCTCTAAATGAAAGATATGTTGTTGTCTCAAGTCGTGCCAACTTCTATATATGACTTGTAAGCCAGGCTAGGAGAGTGTGATAATCAACTATGTATTTGTTCCCGTACAAGTCTGTGGTTCTTTAGGCAAATGAAATTTGTGATTTGAGCATTTTGTACAATGCATCAATTAGTAGATTATGACTAGGCATGTCAGATTTTAAAGAAAAGATGAAATTCTCCATGATAATAAAGTAACATGGATAACTATATCTAGGAACAAGCTGCTGAATGACAGCAGGAACATAAGAAGAAATTCATTTACGACCATGAAAAATAGGAAATTCCATGCAAAGAGTCCAGAAGGGTCTAAATAGCAAAGAGGCAATGGCTTCTAATCATCTGCCCAACCTAAAAAAGTGGTTGATTCTTTTACAACAAAATCAGTTAAGCCTCAAAACTCGGATCTTATAGATAAAAAAGGGGATATGAACCAATTGATGGTGGTTCAAGGAGCATTAGAAAAGCTTACGGTTTATTCCAATTTAGATGTATTAAGAAGTAAGACTCTTGACGGGGAACAAAAAAACAACACAAGTAATTAATGCCAAGAAAATGAACTTGAATGAAGTTCAGCATCAGGAAAATCAGGAAGCAGGTGAAATCATACTAGATCACATAAACACCAACGGGGATATCAACATTATGAAATAGAATGCTGAAAAGAAAAATCCTGATAATATCAACATAAGGGCAAAAAAAATTGAAGTTGTAGATAGAGAAACTATACAAGGTTCTTACACAAAAGTTGATTTGGAAGAAAATGAAAAGTACAAAGAGGAAAAGATTGAATCTGAATTCTACTCATAATAACATTTGTTTGATTTTCTTGGTGATAACTTATTTTCTTATGGTGATATAGATTTTAGAGGCAACATTCTTGACATCAATAGTAATATTATACATTAATACAAACAAAAATTTGCTAAAAAATTTTCTTTTTTAAATGAATTTATTTTTCATTATATGTTTTACCAAACAGTCAAAGAATAATTTGCCTTTGCATAGAAAATAAGTTCCTTCAAACAAACAGTGATTGTAATAAGAGTAGAGTTGTTGGAGGTAAAATCTATGCTCTTTATCACTAAAAAAATGTAGGTTAGACAAAATCAACTCCCAACTCACATGTTACAAGCACAGAAGTCATTGTAATAAGCAGTTATATGATATGATCTCAATGTAAGAAATATCAATAATTTATGTTAAGTAACAACAAATTATACATGTTGGTATACATAATAAAGAAGTCATCAGTAAAAATACATCTTCTGTCAAATAAAAACAACTCCCATCTTGTTGACAAAATAAGGAAGATGAAGAAATTTCTTCTTGTTGTTTCCTCAAGTTTGGTTGTATTAAGTAGCACTTCAGACTCCTCTTTTATTTGCACACATTCTTTTCAATAAGTATGTATGCACAAAATATTCTCTCTAGAAAGCTCTTCATAATTCTCATGAGTTTTTGCTATATTGGCTTTATTTCTAATAATAAGAGTAAAAAATTCAATTTTCAGCAACAGTAATTAAAAAGTTGACATCCTAAAAGTTTAATATTTCATATGAGAATTTTTTGCACCTTCTCTTGTTCTTGGAGTTTCATTGTTCAAATTGCATATTTGATTGTGATTCATGATTTTCATGAACATAATCTATCTTATATATATTCATGAGGCATTATGACTTACTTATGAGATATAATAGATCAAATACAAGTGAAAGCATAACCTCTCATTCTGAAATTGCAATAAAACTCCTAAGCACTCTTCTAAGATCAATCTTTCTTGTGCAACCTCTTCTGCTTATTATGATAGATAAACAATAATTTTCTTAACCTGATAATAGAAGAAGTCACCAAGCTCAAATTTCATTTTATATAAAATCAAAATAACAAATTAGGAATTGTACATATGTTCTTTAGTAGTACTCAAATATACTACTACTTACAGATGGTAAAAACACAACTAATGCTGATTAAATAGATGTTGCAACATCTGAAGCATTTCGAAGAGCAATGGTAATTGATTTTGGATCAACCTATGGTAAAGAAAGATTCTAAGTTATAAGTTCCAATATCAAAGTTTGTTATTATGTGAAGATTACCTTTGGACAATCTATTTATAAAGTTATTCTGCAAACAACAGAATGCAAACATTCTTTCAACATGGAAACCGTTGATAAATGTTCTCTTTCCAAATCTTTCGATGTTTACAGTAGCATAGTTTGAACGAACAAATGAACATTATCTATTTCTATATGATCGAGGACATGTATCTTGCTACACTGAAAAGATTAATGAACCTTTACTTCACTGAGATTTTGCACTAACTTGAGAATGAAGTATGAAGCTTAGTTTAATCTCTAGTTTTTTCTGAAAATGCAATCTCTTTTGTAGAACAGATTGTTACAACTTTATGAGTACATCCAAAACGTATAATAGATTTCTCTGTGACATATTAAATGATTCTATTAACATATGAGGCTAAAAATTCAAATTTGACCTTCAAGTTTTGGAGTTAATTATGTGGACTACCCCTTTTAGTTTGTGCATTTTAAAAAATAGCCTCTTTGATTTTATTTTAGTAAAATGCATATGTTGTATATTTCTTTTATAAAAATGTCACTTAAGGTTTTGTTTATTAGATTTATGCCTAATTAAATCTTTTATTATATAGAAATGGTATTTCTGATAGTTTACACATAAATTTTTTTAGCCCTCATTCACGTTTGTTCTCTTCCTCCCCTCTTTCACGCCAACATTAATCCCCATCTCAGAAATCCATTCATATCTCTTCTTTCCCTCTCCCCTTCCATGCCAACAATCATTAATCTCAACAATCCACCTCTCTGTTCTCTATCATGCCTCTTCTCCACATTTCTCTCCTCCTTCGACGATGATCTAAAAGAGCATTTTCTTTATTGTTAATGGTTTTTTTTGTTTTTCTCTTTGTTTTCAATATCTTTCAAGATTCAATTAGGTTTTGATATTCGATTTATTTTTTAGCGTTTTTTAGTTTTTTTTGACTTGTTTTAAGATTCAATTAGGTTTTTGATTGTTATATTTGTAATTTTGGCTTCTTCTCTATTTGTGTGTTGTTTTGTTCGTTTAAACTTTGTTGAACTATTTGTTGTACTCTTTTTTGGAGATTTTGTTGTTTTTTTGTGAAGTAATGTAGAGGTCTGGGCCCAACCCACTGACACTCTTTTAACAGGGACATGGCCCAGTACCCCAACCCATCTCCTGTGTGTCTGAGACCTTCCCAGCCCAGCCCAGCCCAGGTAGGTTGTTGATATATCCTCAGAGGTCTGGGCAGAGCCTGACTCGAACCTTTGACATGTAATATACCCTTTAACACCTCTTCAGGTGTCAACCATTAAGCCATGGCTTAATTGGTTAACATCTTTGGATGTTAAAAGGGTATGAGGGAGTCGGTAGGGGTTCGATTCCAATATTGCCCAACAACCCGCCTGGTTGGATACTCAGGAGAGGGGTTGGGGGTACTGGGCCATGACCCTGTTAAAAGAGTGTCGGTGGGCCGAGCCCAGGCCTCCACAGTTAAGGCTTCTCTTATATTTTTGGGTTTCATCATTGAAACAAATGCATAGTTCCCATGATACTTAAGTACTCCTTTCCTTATCTTTACTCCATATTCTACCCTATGATACTTAAGTACTCCTTTCCTTATCTTTACTCCATATTCTACTCTTCCTATTAATTAATCAATGGGATGTTCTTTTACACTTGTCCAATCTTTCTCAAGTGGTATAAGTGCCAAAACTTCTTCTTTAGCTTCTTCCTTTTATTCAACTATAACTTTAGAGGATTCATAAGCAACTTGATCACTTTTCTTGGATGATTCTTCTAACTCATAATTTTCAACAAATAAGTTCTTTTAGAAGGTAAGACTAAGTCAACAAATTTCACATGTATAGACTCCTCGAACAAATTTGTTTTAGTATTAAAGACTCTATAAGATTTTCTATGACTAGAGTATCCCAAGAATATTAACACGTCCTTTAGCGATACTAAAGAAATGTGCGTAAGGCAAGCGCACCTATCATAAAAGTATAGAAAATGAAATGTCGAGTGTCGTATCCACGGGTCCGGTCAATTACTACTACTCCCAATTTAATTTATTATCTAATCTAACACAATTGGTTGGTGATTTCTTAAATAAGATAAATGGTTAAACAAATAGGATAAGACAAGAGGAGAAAGCTGCAAATTCAATAATGGATGGTAGATATCTAGATTTCGATTCATCCCACGATTTCATATGTGTGTGATTCAATTATTATTGACGATGTAGAACATTGGACTGAAGAAATGCCTAGTTTATGTTAAAGTATCTTTCGATCAAATTAACAACTAAAATTAGGTTGATTAGCCAAAAATCTCTTCTTAAACTAAAACCCCTAATCCAGCTTTATCGATTTATGCATTTCACTATTAGCATTACACTAACACAGAGGAGTCTCATATTTTTATCTCTAAACAATACAATCAACTC
>CANYCX010083104.1:0-11641 GCA_948193385.1 Breynia disticha f. nivosa
CGTTTTCGGCCCTTTTACAGAAGCACGGCACGACCTCGTGCCAGGGTCGTGCTTCCACACGGTGTCAGGCACGAGTCGTGCCTGGCTCGTGTTTTTCAGATGAGCACGGCCTGGGCACGACCTCATGCCAGCCTGTGCTCCTCAGCTTTCTGCAGAATGTTTTGGCAGACTTAGCATTTTTTCGACTCCTTTCGATTCCTAACATGCATATACTTATTCATACATGTTCTCTAACGTAAACAACTATCTTTTCAACTCAATTAACATTCAATAAAATAAATTTTAACATCATTCAACATTCAACATATCATATACTACATATTATTTTACCTAACATTATCGCGATAAACCTTCCTTTTAAGGTACATTTTGCTTATTTAAAACAAATGAATTTCTGGGGCGTTACACCCTGTGCTGACTGTAGTTTTCCCTGCACTTCATTTTAACAACAATTTATTTATCACTTACTGAGTATATTTTATATACCCACCCTTGTATGTTATTTTAATGTTGTGCAGGTTTAACAGGATTGCCACGAGAAGAGTCGAGCACGTATTTTACAAACATGGATTATTTTGAAAAGATGTTTTAAAGAAGTGTATTTTTATCTATTACATTTCAAAGAAGTTGATTGTATTGTTTAATAATTCTTTTCTATATCTTTGTTTATGTTCAAAATGATTGGAAATTTTGGATAAATGGTATACATTTTGGGATTTGAAATTATTTGGAATTTAATTTTGAGTCTCACACATTTGCCAGGTTTTAGGTATTATTTGATTAACTAATATGAGTTTATTATTCAACTTTTTTGAGATTAAGTTATAAATTTTCTAGTACGAATTGAGTTGATGTTCACTTTTAACTCTTATTGCAGGTAAACTAGATTGACGTCAACACTTTCAATGTCAGAACTTTATTATAGCTATTTATATTGGATGTTATGTTTTATTTTAGTTTTAGAGAAATGATATGATTTACTTGAATTATTTAATAGAATGATTTTTGTTTGAATTTATTATTACTTATTTTTAATATATAATTTTTTTATTAATTATGTGTGTATCTATTTATTATTTATTGTTTAATTTTTAAAAATGAATTATTAAAAGCATAAAAATTAATATAATATGACAAAACAAACAACCAAATAATCTGTACTTAATTTCTTTAACAACCAAAAATTTGGTCATTAAAATAATATTAATAGCTAATTTATTGTATTAGCGATCGAAATCAATACTTTTAACGAAAGTAAAAACAGTTGTTAAAGCTTTTTAACGACCAAAATATTTTTCTCGTTAAGCGTTTTTTACGAATAAATAGGAAGCGGTTGTTAATATAATGTTTTACAACCAGAAGTCATGTGTTCGTTAAAAACCATTAAAGAGAAGCGCAACAACGAGGGGCAACGAGGGGATAAAATGTGGTCGTTAAAGATTATTAACAACCAAATCTCTATTTTTAATGACCAAATTTTCCCTCGTTATAGACCTTTTTTCTTGCAGTGATCGTTGACTGGTTGTGCGGTCTCGTCGGTGTATGTTTAGTGTAAAGTGATAGTGTTGAACATAATGAGATGATGTCTTATTATGTGCGATTGAGAAATTGTTGGCCTGCTCATAATAAAAGAATAGTATAGGGGCAAAATAGACATTTTTGTAAGTCTATTTAAACCACCTATGACTACACCACTATTCATTATTCATATATACTCTTCTGTCGATTTCCATCTTGCTCTATGTATAGAGCATTTGGGAAATTGTTGGTAAAACACTAAAACATTTTCCGCTGCGACAAGAACAAATAAGTCGTGTTCTTACCTTTTTATTTACACTGCATTTGCTTTCAAAATAAAAAAAGAGAGATCAATAAATTAAAAGAAAGATTAAAATGTAAGAATGACAGATAAATAAATAAATAGAGAAGAAAAATTAGAGAGAGATAAGAAGAGAGAAAGAAAATTACGTTGAGTTAATTGGAGTGATAGATTATATTAAAAAAATCCTTTCGACAAAATTCGTCGTAAATGCTTTTGAAGAGAAATATACGTAATTCGAGTTTTTTAGTGTTCCTACAAAATTCTTTGAAAATTTTCTGATGAAATTAGCTGAAAATCTTTTTTGTTGAAATTTGTTGAAATTTTTCCGGCTGAATTCACAAAAAAAAAATTTGAACGCCGGAATTTCGATAGAAATAAATCTTTTTTGTTGGGAACATTGAACTGGTTTATTGTAAGAAATGGATGAAACATAGAATGGATGGAGAAAGGTCAACGCAGAGACGAAGATATTAGAAGCAATGGCTATGTGAGAACTCCTTGGTTAAAAGACAGAAATTGGAACGCTCCGGTTGAAGCTAGGGGTGATCGTGGTACTATTTGGATCGAGAATTTCAAAATCTCCGTCTCGTCCCAAATATTTGGATTTTTTAAAATTCAAGATCCACCTCCGTCCCGTAATTATAAATCTCCAGATCCATCTTATCCCAAATATAGTAACTCTTTTAAACATAATATAAATGTTCACACATAACAACAATAATGACAATTTTTTGGCTTAAAAATCTAACATCAAATAAAAAATTTCTTATATATAAAATATCAATATTCACAAAATAAAAAAAAATAGAACAATGAAAATCTTTTTGCGATTCGAAACATAATCATCAAATAAGAAAGTTTTTATGTCTGAAAGAATAAACTTTTTCGTTTATCATCCATTAAACATGGAAAAAATCAACAATAAAAATATCAATTTTAAATTGAAGTATATTGTAGAATAAATAATATCTAATTTGTTTGAAAATAAAAATTACACTAGTATAATTAAAAATCTAAATTTTACCTAAGTTGAATAACTTTACAAATCTCAACATCTTTTATCACATTTAAAAATGTTTATTGGAAATAAAATTTATTAATAGATAAAAATACACTTGAAGAAAAAATATGATCAATTTCGGATTTGAAATTTTTAGCTATTAACATTGATTTCAGATTTGTAGTTCAAATATTAATTATCATCAACTTATCATTTTTCTATAAAGAAAAATTTATATGCACATCTTATTATTAGTTATAAATAATTGTTCGAAATAATAATAATTAAAAATAAATATATTTTAGATTTAATTCAAAGTTTAATGATTAATTTTTCTACCTAAAATAAAATTATGTGCATTCACATATTGTTATAAATTTAAATTTTAATTAAAAATATTGTATAATTATTTTATTTATTTAAAAAAAATTAAATACATATACATGTTATGTTTTGATTCTTCGGTTCGGAATGGTTCGGTACAGTTCGGTATGGTTCAGTATAGTTTTCAGTACGGTTATTCTCTAATATCTAGAACCGTCCCGTATAAAATTTTCGGAACGGTTCGATACGGAAAAAGTCAAAGTCAATGGTTTTTTTTTGTTCGGACCTATTCGGTTGGGTTTTTCGGTTCGATTCGGAAATCTCCAAGATCCGTGCTCAGCCCTAGTTAAAGCTGCTTGCTTAATTCTTATTCATTCTATTGTTGATAGTGTCATTTTTAGGCTTGTTCATAACTCATTTTGTAAACTTCTGTTAGAGAATGTTAGGGTTGCATTTGAAAGAAGATCCTCCAATGTTGTAGCCCTTTTTTTTTAGCAAAAGGAGGCCTTTTATTTTTTTTGGTTTTTACTCTTTCAAACTCTATTACTTACTACTGCAATTGTGCATAAAGTGAAATAATATTAGCATCCAGTTTAAAAAAATAATAGACAAAAAAAAAAACTTTGTCGGTACATTTTTATATCCCTCGATAGAATTGGATTTTCCTGATTAGATAAATAAACTAGACGGAGAACAGATCTCAATATGCCCGCCCTTGTATAGTATAGCTATATATAGTCATCCTTATACATCAATAATCGATAAATTTATTGTTCTTAACAAGAAAGCAAAAGTAATGCACTACCAATTTTGTATAGATTGATTCCTACGTGAAACCCACTTTATAGGATCTATGTATAATCGAAAAATCTTTTTCTGTTCTGCTACAAATATTATACATACAAATTAGGGTAAAATAAAAGATTGCTGCAATGATTCATTAAAAAAATTGAAGGAGTTGGTAATTTGTTAAAAGTAAAAAGAAGATAATGGGGCAGGAGGCATGAATATCGAAAGGAAGGCTGTCTTTTCAATTCTTAATTCCTAAGAAAAAAGAGACTTACATTTGCTTTCCAATTGTAAAGTTTGTGCAGATTTGACCATTTAAATTATTATTTTTTAATTGCTTAATTTAGCATGTTTTGTTTGCATTGAGCAATTGAGCTTTTGTTTGTTAGGTTAATGATGTGGAGCTCAAATTTCAAAACTACTTAACTCCATTTTTAAAATAAGTAATATTATATATACAATAAAACTTCGGCCCAAAACATTTTTACATACACGCGGAAATAAACATGCGGGGAAAATAACAAGATAGTTTGAAATCAATCCAAACTACATATATACATAGGATATACAGAACCAAAATCTAAACGAAAAACTGAAAACACATATCGTCGGAACCAGACCTCAGTCATACAAATGCATCCCCCGAGGTCTTTCTTGCGTGCATGAGAGAGCCCACTCTCGTATTTTGGCTAATCCCCACATAAAATAAGAGCTTTCGCTTGATTGGCTAATCCCCACACATTTTTTTCATTTAAAAGAACAACTCGCCTCCTGGAGATGAACATCTCGCCTTCCCTTCTCAAAACATGAACACACAATCATACTCATGCAATGCCACAAATGACATCCAATAAGATCAAAAAATCTCAAATCATGTTATGCATCATATACTCATCATCAACCAATTCAAATGTTTCTCACATCTCTAATTCTAAAGAACGTAGTATATATGCACATCAAAACATAAGCCACCATCTCTTATGAGCATAACATTAATTCCACATCAATAGGCAAACACACACACATACCATAATGTTATTCCTTACAAGCATAATTCAAATATTTCATATGCTCAACCCCATAATAGCATTCAAGCTTGCCTTATCATAATCATGCCTATGGCATGACTTATAATTTGCACACTTGCATTCTCAAATTATTCACAATAATTGCATCAAAATTTCACACACTTGATATCACACTTGCATAACCATATCACAAAGCAATTGCTACATTTTACACCCCCATAACAAAACACATCTACACCCAAGGAAACTCACATATAACATCTCATATCAATTTCTTATAACATACAAAATCTCAAATTATCATCAAATTCCATTAAAAACCCACCAAGGTAAGTGTAAACACTTACCTTGAGCTTTGGGTAGTTGGCTCGCCGCTTAGCTCTGCTCCGGGGTTCGAACCTAACCTCCTATAATATCATTCATCATGCAAATTACATAAATATACCATTTTACATATCAATTAAATTGATTAAGACTCAAATTAGGCAAAACCCCTAATTATCCTCTTAACCCAAAATCCTAAATCTCATATTGCTACACTTTTTCCGTATCAACTCTCTAACAACCCCCACATTTTGTTTATTAAGCACATTTTCAAACTCAATTCTGCATTCCCACTCTTATTCTTCATAAATCTCAAGATTAAGCTAAACTCGTACCACTTAAAGATATCTATGAAACCCACAAAACCCTACACAAAACCCACTCTATTTCACATAAATCTCATTTAGGTTAAAAGACTACCTTGCTGAAATTCATTACAAACCTCAGGACTCGTCTAGATCACGTTCCTTTCGTGAAAACTATGAACCTTTAGGTGTGATAAGTGAAGATTTGAGGTTTAGAAAGGTTAGAATAGTGTTTTGAGGGTTTGAGAACGAGAGAAGTCAGCTAGGGTTTGTAAATATGTTTCTCTCTCTCCTTCTCAACCATGTTGATGTTTTAAAATCCCGCTCGTCCAGGACGGTTTTGCAAACAGTTTACGTAAATTGTTTGCCTACCCATTTCCAGCTCATTGTCTGCAATAACTTAACTTTGTCCTTATTTGAAATGGTTTGGGAAACGTTTTAGGTAAACCTTTCCTTAGACCGTTTTGCCCCTATTCTCTTTATATTTTTCCTATAGTTTAGGTTATAACTTTCGGGGCATTACAGCTCTCCCCTTAGGAAATTTTGTCCCCAAAATTTTAACAGTTTAGGTTTTTTACACTCAACAGACATACCTCATTATAGTTTCTTTTTCTTTAGCCCGTATATATGGTGTCCAACCACCTTACTTAACAACGGTTGGCTTAAACTTGACATAAGTTCATCCGACTTGTCACTATACAACACTCAACCCTTTTCTCATCACATGTGCTAGGCGATTCGCCTTTCTTATTGTTAATCCTAGCACTGACGTATCTTTATAAAACTATATCTTTCTCTATCGTCAATCAACCACGTCATCATTTGATCATGTCATACTCATCAAACCGCTATCCGCATACCATCATTATAACCTACCTTATTTCCTTTCCTCTAGTGCCTCTCTTATTTAACTTTCACAAATACATTTATACTCGTGATCTCTCTTCTATCGGGTAATGCTAGCATAAGCTAAGTAATAAGGAAATGATTTACGTACGCATGAGAAAGAATTGCAAGGAATGCTGAATATTTATGAGAAATGCAAGTAATGCCCTACCCTTGGTCAATAGAAAACACATAGGAAGCCAAAAAAACTCTTCCTCATACAGTTGCAACCCTGGCACAACCTTCCAGAGAGAGGACGAGTGATAATACCTTCACTATTCATAATCTCCAATCTGATCATCAATATACTATAGCTTTGTCTCCCAATCCCATCAACAAGTACATTTCTATTCTCTTTCCTTTGTATCCCGAGTCGTATGTAATATTATTGTTCCCACCATGGGTTATTACGTTATCTAAGTTGCTCAATTTTATTTTACTTTCACTCACACAATTCTTAACCGATCTTTTGATCAATTAATACATTCATTTTAATTTTTATCATTCAGCTTTTAACTCCTTTAAGGCCTGACTTAAGACTTTCTAGCAAACACAGGAGTGCTGGTGAGCACAACCCTCACGCTCCTTCCAACAAACGACACTATATGGCACGAGTTCGCGTTGTCTAACACAGAAGTCGTGCCAACATACTAGAGTAGGGAAAACAAAAAACACGAGGTCCTATCTCAAAGTTGGTCCGGACACCACCCACCATGCCCACTTATAGACTTGATCGAATTCACACCACATTTCTAGGTTACCCAATCCCAATGCTATTCAAACAGCTTCCATCGTTCTTTCTTTACATTTTTAAGCACAAACACTCATCATAATAATTTCACATGCAATTTTTTTGTACTTTCTAATTACTGTCATATGTTCATGTAAGCATGTACATAATCACTTTCTTTCATTAAATTCAAGCCATTCAACATATTAATTACTTAGTCCGTATAAGGCGTCGTTCAAGCCCAAAATTAGTATTCATCTTAGGTTCTGTTCAATAGCATAGTGAATTCAACTTAGGTGCATTACCTTCCCTTGTTTAGTTCCTTTTCATATCCTTTGGCTCTCTCTTACTTCAGAGCCTCACAATTCATTAACATTTCTCGTCTTTCATTTAAAGTTTCTACAACAGCCTGTGGAATGGTTTATGTAACGCATTCTCCAATTTGTTTTCCCTTTCTAAGAAGTTTTTAGAAGTGAAATGGTTTGCAAAACGGTTTATGCAACCCATTTTGAATTCCATTTTGTCCTTCCAAAAAGCTCCTGGAAGTGGAATAGTTTATCAAACGGTTTCTACTGATCGTTTCCCAAACCGTTCTCCTCTGCTTCCAGCTGAATTAAACATTTAACTCATTATCATCCACACAAATTCTTACAACACAAAATCACAGCCAACATTATGTCCATTCATACATTATAAATAATCTTTTATACTTACATCATACCATTAACAGCAAAGCACACGCTCCACATACACTTTGTAACTAAACCTTTAGGCTAACATAACATTATTCGTCATATAGGTAAACCCACCAAGCGAGCCACATAGGGCTGTCCTTTAGTCCATTTATACTTTTGCAACCCATGCACCTATCTTAAATAAGCCCCTGTTATTATTTCATTCCCTACACGTCCATGGTAACTCTTATTTATCATTTTCTAAACATGTTTTACATCTACCGTTCATTTTATCACACCAATTATCAAATAAAAGACTTACAATTGGGTATACCTCTTGTTTACACATTCATAAACTTCCCCATTTTCATTACCAACTCCAGCATTTCATCATACACATGTATTTATTTAAGGTAATCATCTAATCTATGTACTTATTCTAGTTTTCCTTAACCACCGATCATTAAAGAAACATACTTTAATTATTTACTCTAATGTAAGATAGCATCTTACACTTGTTCCAACTTGACACAAACCAGACTGATTATTACATTTCCATTTACTATCTTTAGAAAGCATTAAACATGTTTCACGATAAAACCTTATAAATTTTTTTTCCAAACATTCACACATAAGTACATTATTTAGACTTAGCCCATCTATTACTACACGCATCTCACTTCAACATCCATAATCATATTCACTTTCACCAATTATCCTTATAATTATGAAACCTCAAAAGGTTTCCATGCCATGTTTTACACAAGCATAGATCACCAACCATTCTTGTCAAGCCAACTTACAACATGTATTTCATACTTCGTACTTATCAATTCCACTCCACACAGTTTATATCATGCATATGTAATTACACAGCTGTACTTTCTGTGCTTTGTTTATCCCATTATCGTGTCTGCCAATAATTAGCATTTCACTTGTATATTTTCCCTACATATAACCTATTCAAATCAATTACAATTTGGGTACCTGCAATCGATGCCCCATAGGTCACATTTATTCACTAAGTGTTTAAAATTTCAATTTATCCCAATTATCACATCATTAGTTCGGCCTTAGGTCTACCAATTTAAAATTAAGTCATGTACACAAAGTATATTAGTTCATTTAACTAGCATACTTATTCCTTAATTATACCTTCACAATTAGGTTATTAACTTCACATAAAGAATCATACCCTCAAGAAATCAAGCACAAGGATTCCACGAGGTCAGAGCACGACGATCTTTCTCAAGCCATTTTTGGTTTTCAAAAACTAATTCATTGTTTTTGAAAGTCAAAACATGCACATGACCCTAAAACACTACACTTATCCCGAGGGAGTCTAATCCCCGCTCTTATACCACTAAATATCGTGCCCAAATTTATCTCCTGATTAATCTTAATTTTTTATTTTAAAATGATTGGAAACTGTGTGTATTTATATTTTTTAGCTAGAAAGGAATACTAAACAATGGAAAACATTTATTTATGGATTTAAAATACAATGCACATTAGTAAAACACTTATTAAGTTTCCCTACAATGAAGTCCATATTTATTTAAAATTGTGTTCGAACCCTCCTCGTGAAAATCCTCCTAGACCTACACAACATTAAAATAACATAAAGGGGTGAGTATATAAAAATACTAGTAAGTGTTTGACCGAGTGTTGTTAGAATGAAGTACAGGGGAAACTTCAGCCAACACAGAGCGTGCTCAGTAAGTGTATATACAAACCTCAGGACTCGTCTAGATTACGTTCCCTTGGTGAAAACTACGAACCTTTAGGTGTGGGAAGTGAAGATTTGAGGTTTAGAAAGGTTAGAATAGTGTTTTAATGGTTTGAGAACGAGAGAAGTCGACTAGGGTTTGTAAATATGTTTTTCTCTCTCTCCTTCTCTATCACGCTGATGTTTTAAAATCCTGCTCGTCTAAAATGGTTTTGCAAACGGTTTATTCAAACCGTTTGCCTACCCATTTCCATCTTATTGTCTGTGTTAACTTAAATTTTTCCTTATTTGAAATGGTTTGGGGAACGGTTTAGGTAAATCGTTCCCTAGACCGTTTTTCCCCTATTCTTTTTATATTTTTTGTATAGTTTAGGTTATAACTTTTGGGGTGTTACAGGAACAATGATTGTAGTGTATGTTATTCTATAATAGCTTGTGTTATCACCTTGTACAGTCCACCTTAATCCAAGCTAATAGAGCAAGATAACGTACATTATGCAGAGAAACCCAGTTTAACGTACTTTAATCATAAAGTTAACGTACATTATTCTGAACACGGATTAATGACAAAGCATTCACAAAACAAAAGTTTTCCATACTTTGCACATTTGAGCATGTACACACTCTACAACACAACACAGAAATAATCATACTCACAACATAGCCAATAATTTCCTATTACCGTAAACATTTCATTCAATTAAAAATCATACTCAAGCTTAACATGACTGCACATTTCATCAAACTCATCAATATCACATTATTATCTCATATGAAATAAATGCATGTATACCATTATCGGAGAAGCTGTGGAACCCAAATTTGCTAAGTTCATTTTTCGATAAAACGGATTTTCGCACTATATTTTTTTCTTTTTAAAACATAAGTTGTAGAATCAAAACCAAAAATGAAAATACAACCCATTTACATAAATCTTAATTTGAAGTGCGGAAGCGGGAAAACATTTTAAATGTTAAGTTAAGAAAATAGTTACACTAGCATTTGTATAAATGCATAACCATCTTTTAACAACTGGGAGCCCGACCATCAGTATCGCATCGCTGGCATCGTCGATCACATCGTCCCATCTCTAATACCTGTCACTCTGCACATATTTAACAGCAAAATAGAAGGTGAGTATTTGGAAATACTCAGTAAGTAATCCTCACTGGCTATTAAGCTGCATACGCAGGGGAACCTTCAGCCTTCCCAGCCTAAGCTCCTCCAATTTCACTATAGTTTAGGTATTTTAATTCATCAAGTCATAAGAAAACAACCAGATTTATTTTGTACTCTTTCATAGGCCAGTGCAAAGGTAACGGCAAGAGAGACGGCATCAATCATCGTTCTCTAGCCATTTCCCCTTGGTAGCCCGCATTCGTTAGGTAACTAAACCATTTATTTATCCACAATCACTCATCAACAGGTCATTCACATTCTGCATTCATATTCAAATTTATGGGAGCGAACGGTTTAGGAAACGGTTTGGAAAATCGTTTCCCAACCCGTTTGCTTCTTCTATCCAGTCTGGAAGACATCCGAACGGGATTGGGAACGGCTTGACAACCCGTTCCACAACCCGTTTGGGTCTCCTGGGAACAATCTCGAAGGGTCGAACAGTTTGGGAAACAGTTTACCAAACCGTTTCTCAACCCGTTCGGGTCCCCTGCATACAGATTTTTAGCATTCTCAAGTCTAATCAATCAACCATTTTATCGAGCATTGTTCATATGTAATCCCACAACCAACATACAACATAATTTATTCACGCAAGCACACAGTCGCACTTTCTTTCAAACACATTAGATCCTCATAAATTCTTATAGAATAATTAAGACCCATACATAAACCACATACATGTTCTTTCAAGAAACTCACATCATTCAACACAAGTCATTGAATACAACTTACCACAACACAGAACCGTACGAGATCAATCCATTCACACAAAGCATATCACAATACTCATATCTTGTTACAAGGTACAATGATTCATACGCATACAATATTCATACCATTAAATCACAATTC
>CANYCX010083162.1:0-14202 GCA_948193385.1 Breynia disticha f. nivosa
AGTTATATGTTTATGTGAAGGATGTGATTGAATAAAGTCATTGTGTATGTGAATATGGCTAGGGATGTATGTACGAAAGGATGAAAGAAGTAATGCATTTCATTCTCATTCACTTGCATATCTTGCGTTGATTTGCATTGATATCGAGATGTGATCTTACATGATTTATGTGTGGTTGACCAAGACTCGTATTGGATTAAATGGATCGCTAGTATGAGTTATAGATAAATGCTTGATTTCTCTGATATGAATTGATTGGTGATCGAGAACATGTGCGCTGATGTAGTGATGAGAATTGTGATATATTTTGTATGGTTACCAATTGTTGTGGATCGTGACAGATTACTTGTGGTTAATGATCTTTGCTCTCGAAGGAGATTGTGTTGTGCGTTGTATGTGCAATTGTATATGTGTGGTTGGATTGATGACATTGTGATGGTTAAGACATGAACCTATTGTGAATGCGAATATTGTGAATATGATAATAAACTAAATGAATAGATGTATGCGTGTTAATCACATGTTAAATGTATGATGGAATTCTTTTGATGTTTGTGATTTTTGTGTGACATGGCTTTAAGGCGCCATTAGGGAGGATAAGGCCAGGATGGCCGAGGTCTCCCCTGTACCCCAGCATGTAGAGACGTTAAAGGATAGCCTTACTGAGTATATAAAAATATACTCACCTGTCATTGCTGGATTATGTGCAGATCAATAGGTACTAGGGACAGGACGACGTGATCAGCAAGGCTAGCGGTGCGATGCTGAAGGTCGAGCTCCAATGGTTTTGGTTGTATGGATTTACATGCATGTATACTTATTCTTTGATGGAAATTGTGTAATGGCATGTAAACTGTTTTCTTGCTTCGACATTGTTTAAAATTATATGTGGTTTTGAATGTTTTCCCAGCTTCCGCATTTACGAAAAATATTGGTGTATGTTTACTCTGATTTATATTATATCAATTATGTTTTAAAAAAAATGGTTCGAAAATTTGTAATTATTCGAAAATGGATTCAAGTAAATTTTGGCGTCACAGTATCGTTCTTCTCTGCTGCATTGAATGGAATTCCAGGTGTGCGTATTCTGTTCGTTTTATTTACCGCTTTAATTAATTATGCGTTAATTAATTATGTTTTATATATATTTGTTGTATATATCGTATTTCTTTCAATAATAACTTAAAAAATGCCACCACATATATAATTAAAAAAAATAAAAAATCAATAATAGAACATTAAAAGAACTTAATAATTCAGTATGTTTCAAATATTTTACTCACAAGTTATACAAATATATTTTATTTTGTAAAATATTTATTTTTTACTCTTCAGGTAAATATAACTCCAGCTATTTGTATGCGTTTAATCCCTCTATTGTATTTTGACTTTTAAATTGAATAGCAGCAGTAATAACTATATCTTTGTTTTATAAAAATGAATTAATATTTCTATATTAAAACATATGCGTTAAATCCCTTTACCTTCAAAATAATATTGTTCACTTATTTAGGTTAATATTTCTGATCATTTGATTTTTATATGGAAAAACAAAATTAATAACATTAGTCGTCATGAGAATGATGTAATTTCTCATAATTAATTAACAACATTTGATTACATGACCATGCTAGTAAACCAATTTATTGATTCTGACTAATTTGAATTTAATAATCACATTTTTGTTGGTAATTTATATTTATTGCAACAATAAAATCAACACTATATCAAAGCATTTGTTATGATTCAACTATTAATGTTTGAACCAGAGTTAATGTATGAGTTTTTATTACCTTAATCTTATTATTACAAATGAATGGACTTAGTTTGAGAGACGAATAGAGCATTTGTAATAAGCTCTTACTTAGTTTAAAAAGTAAAAGTATAGTGAAAGAGTTTGTCAAAAAAAAATTTTAATTGAGAACTTATGTAGTATACGTAAGTATTAACACCGAACCAATATATTGTATGTTCTTGTTCGAGTGTTTGATCACTTAATCTTTTGCAAAATTTATCATTAACTACTTAGCTCTATTCAACCCCCTAGAACTAATTCGAGTTCTACAATATTAATCGAGTAATATATTTTTTTAGTAGACTAATTTACCATTTTTCCAGCTTGGGTCAACTAAAATAAGTTTAGTCAAGTGGAAACTTGGTCAAATTTACTTTTCTTACAACTTTTCTCTTAGAATATTAATACAATAGCAAATAGTAACGTTCACAATGGCAATGGCTTATGCAATAGTTTTCAATGGTTAATTTGGTATGTTCAATGGCAATGAACAATGACAATGTTTAACATTTACCTTAGTTTGTTGTTGATTAATTGATCATATGAGATAAAAGTAAGATGAAATCTGTGATTAGATTGACTTAACTGATATATAGGCACTCGAGTCAAAATAAAGGACTAATGTACCGAAGTTAATAAAGGAGCGACAAGGAGAAACCTACGAGTCAAAATAAAGGTGCAATAGGATCAGGATCTACAGGTCAAAATAAAAGTGCAATGTGAAGAAAGAATTATTGTTGGATTTTCTACATGTCTAATAAAGTTTGGGCTGTGAAATTTTCATGAAAAACACATAGAAACACATTCCAAAATCAATAATAGCAAGCATAGCAAAGTATATGGCATAAAAATCAAAACTTGATAATAAAGATCAAAGCTTTGTAACAAAGATTGAATCTTTACATTACTTCCTCTGTAGGTTGATTATGTATGTTCAAAAAAGAGTAACTACAACCCCAAAATAAATTTAGAACTACCTTTTCAACACTTGTAGACCCCAGGTGTGATCCCTTTACAAAACTACACACAAAATTAAAAGAAAATTTGTACTAGCATAAGGAAAAAAAATCGAATTCACCTTTCTTGTATTCTTGAATGGATTGCGCACAAAATGTAGGATCAATAATGTGTTTGAAGCCCTCAATCAGCTCCTAAATCTCTCTTTTTTTTTGTGAAAAAGATGAAGAAATCAGTGGAAGGTTTTTCTCTTTTAGGTTTTTTATCTAAGAGCATGGAAGAGGAAGAAAGAAGTGAAATAAGGTTAAATCTCTCTCTCTCTCTCTTTCTCTCTCTCTCTCTCTCTTTAAGACTATATAGATTATAGGGTTTTAGTAGATTTTTGAGTTTTTTTTAAAAAAATAAAACTCTACCTAATCCTATTTACATGACAGACTAAGAAGAGGATGAAATGAGTTTGAATTTTTTAAATTCTTTTCCCTTTATCTTCTTACATAAGAATATTTTCTTATGATAAGATTAATAAGTTCAAATGAATGATCTAATCATTCTATTTGGGTGGAACCACACTCTTCCCAATCTTACCTATCAAACGACCAGCAATATTTTCTCTCATTATGAGAGGATAAATACCTTTACTCATAACATTCTCGTCTTAAAACCCTATAGTTAATAAAATTATTAATGAAATAAAGAATTTACTCGACAAATCAAAGAAAATAAGAGATTAATTGCGAGTTGATTGATGATTGATAGCAAGAATACATAGGAGGAGAATTGTTCCAAAGAGAAAGAAAGTACAGGGGGTGGCAGAGTACGCGAAGTGGACTACACATAGTAGGCAAGACAACGTATAGTCTACTACACGTGGTAGACACTAAAATGCGTTGTGAGCTCCACAACGTTCTCCAAAATGACCATGCGTAGTCTCTTAATTGTGGCACAATTTTGATCTGAATTGGAACTTGAAGCTGGAGCTGTTAAAAGCTCGTAATAAAAGGACGAAGGAAAGGAAAGAATAAGCAAAGAATTGAGGGTTTGACCAGAGGAAATTGAAAGGAGAAACATAGAAAAATTCGAGAGAAAAAGGGAGGAAAATTGAGAGGATTCAACTGAAAATTGAGCGGGAAATGCATGTTTGATTTTAAAATTGAGCAGGGTATTGAGTGGCATACTTAGTACAGAAAGTCCTCAGAGTTAACAGTAATAATTTACGAATTTTATATATAGAATTTATTGTGAATTTAGCTTAAAATTTAGAAATTTCTTATAATTGACGAAATAGAAAATTGATAAGATTGAAATAGGAGCATACATATTAATATGTTGCTATATTGAGTTTTATATAGAATTTCGTATTAGATTATATAGGAAAACAGGCTAGACGAGTAGGACAGGATTAGGACTCGTATTTTTCTTAGTACTTCAGCTAGTAGGTGAGTAGTCTAACTCACTTTTAAATACGAATTGATATGAAATTTAAATATGTGATAGTAAATGATTGGTTAATATATATATGATTGCGATCGTATGATAAAAATGAAATCGAAATTAACATGTAAACGTTTATATGAGATGATTCGTACAGGAAAATAAAACATAAATGGAATTACGAATAGGTTCGTTTCTATAATTTATCGATTATTCACAGTATTAAATGTTGCATGATATCGATATGCAAAATACAATTGTATTTGTGATTGGATTGAGGTTAATATGATTATTGGGAGGTGATTGAATTGGTGATTACATGATAGATCATACTGTAGAGGAAGTATATTATTGTAGAGGACGATTATATAGAGACAAGCCGTTAATCGTTATATGTTGCATGTCGATAAATGATAAATTTTATAAGTATGATCATTACAATCACAAGAAACTTGAAAGGAATAAAAATGAGTTAATATTATATGATCACTGATATTTATATTGAATTATGAAAAGGAAATGTTTATTTGAATTGTATGTTATTGATTATTTAATGACTACTCACTGAGCTCGCATCTTACAAAATCTACGTTCATATATTTTGTCTTTAGGACTAGGTAGAGAGTTAGCATAGATTATGAGATTTTCACAGGTGAGTCGGCTGTTACTCCCAGTATTCTCTCCACCAAACACAGCTAGGAGTTGTTACATCTTGAAATTTGCATGATTGTGTGTATATTTTTAGATATGATATGAGATGTTATGACTGTTGACAGGATAGGTTGAGATTGCTTGTTGTAGTTGGATATTGATGGTTAAGCAGCTTAGGTAAATCGACTAAAAGTAATTAAATGAAAATATTAACAATAAATAATTAAATAAAACTTAAACAAATAACTAAACTTAATGAAAATGTTAACAATTAATTGCATTAAAATAAATTACCTTAAATGTACAGATGGACTGGGTTTAGTAGCAATTTTACAACACTATTTTTTTTTATGTGTGCGGGATATAGTTTTAGTGTTTAGAGATATAAGACAGACTATACTATAGGCAAAGGAATTGGAAAAATAAAGCTTAGAAGGCCATGGAAGAAGGCTCTCAACTTGTATTGCTATATTTCTCTCTGATGAATTACAATAAGAAGACATAAGCTTATATAGAAGAAAATAGGAATCTTGCAGAGCCATATGTGCATCTCTTATTGGCACTTGAAAAGTTATCTATACAGAAAGATTCCTTTTAAAAGAAAACGTACTATGATTCGTGCTTATCTTTTTACATGTGATTCAAAATTAAAGAAGTTGTGTTGAGGTAGGCCATCTGTCTGTTGTCTAGCATTTAGTCAGTGTCTATCTTATGTCTACCCTTTAAGATATGTCTTCATGTTCATTGCTCTGTCCTTCATAAAATCTATCACTAATGATGTTTGTTTCTTTTATTGCGTCACCTTCTCCACTGAAAGGGAGAAACATATGTCAGTGCATTTTTGTCCAGATTTGTACATAATGCCCTTCTGCCATCAGTCTATAATTTTTCCATGAAAGTCTATAATGGTAGTCTTGAAAATGTTTAATGATTGTTCTATCTTCAAGACTATCATAAACTGTAGGATCATAATTATACTTTTGTTTAAGAACCTTCGTTTCTAGTATAATGATCCTCCTCTGTGCTGGTCTGTAGGATTCTTTGATCAACTTTGCTAAGGTGAAAAGAATCTTATAATATACCTTTTCTGTTCGTGTCAATATGGACATATTATTAGATATGATGAAGAATTTCTCTCCCTTATATTCTAAAAGATCATGTATTGTGGGAGTATAATGGAATTTTATAAAGTCAATCATTTCATTACGAAAATATTCCAAAATCTTTTGATCTGACATATTAGTCTTATTGAGGCTTATCTGTAGCTTGAATATCCCTATGATTTGTGTCCTTTGCTCACCAGGAGCTCTCATCTGTACAACTTTAACTCCTGTATATTTAATTTCTTTAAAATGTATCTATACAAGTTCTTTCTGTAAGTTAATAAGGTTTTGCATAAAACCTTCTTCTATTTTATCATAAATGAGGTTTAAAATATTTGGACAAGAATCAGAAAGTGGTTTTAGAGCTATAGATACTGGTAAATCTAACAACCTTTTTCTGAGATTATTTAAAGAAGAAGATAAAAATTGACTCTGTTGAAAGCTCTATAATTTTATATTTAATTTTAAAATCATCTGTTCTTGAAGTCTAAGTGTGGTATCTTTATAATCGACATGTCTAGCCTATTGGGCTATAGTGTCTTTGTATTGTACTGTTTGAGCTTCTAATTCTATTATTCTTTCTTCGAATCCCTTAATTTTTTTGGCCTGTTTAGAAATAATAGAATTAGGATCTCTTTGTAAAACTGTGGAAAAACTTTTAACATCTTCTTCTTCTATAAAATAAATTAGAACCAAAAGTTTGTCTAACTACTTCTAAAGCTTTAGAAAATCTGTGAAAACTTTTATATAATGGGTTTTGTATTTGAATATTTTGTGCAATAGACTCTCATTTATTATAAAGACTTGTTTGTCTACCTCTAAAAATAATGTAATTAATGTGTAAACTGTCTGTTAAAAACTATTTTTTTGAGGTTTGTGTTTGATAATTTGGTTCTGTTTTGAAAAATAAATACTTAGAATATTTATCAATTGTACTTTATAACTGTTTGAATTCGGTGCTGTTTGTAAATGCCAAATGTTATCCAGAAATCAATGGTCTTGTCCTATAGGTTCAAGACCACTGTATGCTCTGAATTTTGTAGCTGAATTTTTACATATTAGCAATTTTACCGTGCCAAAACTGTAAAATTCTGTAGTATATGGGCTACTGTGCTTTTGAATTGAAAATTCTGTTTTCAAAATTGGTAGCTGAATTCCACTCTATACTGTGATAAACTGTGGTATATTCTATGAACTCAAACTACTACTCTGTCTCAGATTGTGAGAATCAATCTCCATTCTTTCTGTAATTATACTTTTGCCTTTATCTTTTGATTTTGCTTTTATCATCTGTACAAAGAAATAATTTCTGTTTTCTAGATAACACATCTGCTAGTTGGTTATCTTTTCCTTTAATATGTTCAAAATTAATTTTACAACCATTACCTTGAATTGTTTTTTGTAAATTTATCGATCTTGTTTTATTTATCTTTTTACTATTATCATTTAGTAAAAATTCTCCTATAATACAAAAATTAAAAAAGATGGGATTAATAAGTGAAGATATAACTAAAAGTACAGTTAAATATATCTGTAAAATACAGTTAAAAATTCTAAATATAGAGGAATTTAGAAAATAGATTCTAGAAATGTTAAAACAAAAATTAATTAAGAGATCTGAAAGTTCACATAGGACAACAACTTTTATTGTTCGAAATCATTCTGAGATTAAAAGGGGAAAAGCTACAATAGTGTATAATTATAAACGATTAAATGATGATACAATAGATGATGAGTATAATATTCCTAATAAAGATAGTCTTATAAATTTAATACAAGGAAAAAAGATATTTAGTAAATTCGATTTAAAATCAGGATACAATCAATTACACTTAGAAGAATGGCTTAAATCATGGACAACTTTTACTTATTTGGAAGGACATTTCGAATGGAATTTTCTTCATTTTGGATTAAAAAATGCTCCAGCTATTTTTCAAAGATTTATGGATAGTATTTTTTTAGAATATAAGTTTTGTTTAGTTTACATAGATGATATTTTAGTAGCATCAGACATAGTTAAAGAACATGAAGAACATCTAGAGTTAATTTTTAAAGAAATAAAAAAAATAGGAATAGCAGTATCAAAAAGAAAAATAAAACTTTTTAAAAGAAAAATCTCTTTCTTAGGATTAGAGATGGTAAAATAGAATTAGAGCCTCATATAGAAGAAAATTTTTTATCATCTCTAGATAAATTAGAAGGTTTAAAATAAATACAGTCCTTTTTAAAATTATTAAATTATGGTAGAAAATTTATTCCTAACATGAGTAAGTTAGTTGGGCTATTATACAATAAGAATACTAAGAATGGTCAAAAAAAATTTCAATAAAGAAGATATAGAATTGGTTAAAAAGATAAAACAAACAGTAAAAGAAATTAAATCTTAGAATTATCATTAGTATCAGATTATATTATTATAGAAACAGATGGATGTAAAGAAGGATGTGGAGCAGTTTTAATTTGCAAACCCAATAAGTATAGTGCAAAGCATGAAGAAAGAATAGCGGCACATGTTTTTGTTTCTAGACGATAGTATAGGTTGAGGTGCATGTTGATATGGATATGATGATATATATATATATACACACACACTTGTGAGAGATTGTATTATTGATTGTGGTTGGTTTACAAGATTGATAATAGGATGATTATGAGTGTATTCTAAGTTACAGCAGATGCATAGAAGCTGTACTTAAATGTTACAGGCTTTGTGTTGTATAGAATAGAAGGCATATTAGATCAACACAAGGCCGAACCCATGGGTGTGTTGATTAACACGATATGTGTTTTGGTTATATATCTTATCAAGCTCTAAACTATTTACATAGATTATGAATATGTTTGAGAATATATCACAACGTAACATGTACATTTATCGAATTTGACTAACAAGAAGAAAAATTTGTAACTATACGCTAAAATTGTTAACATGAACAGTAATTATACGATTAACAGGATAATAAGGTTAGGATATTTTATACTCCACTCATGCTTCTACTTATAATCCATAACATAGCCGATCAGACTCATGCTTGTCACCTTTTTATGGTTATGTTTGGCGTATGTCAAAGCATATTAGAAATCACAATATAAGTTATAGTGATAGGTCGAATTACAAAAATTTGACATTGCAAGAGATATAATAAATTTTAGTATTCTCATCAGTAATTTCTCTCTAAATACAATGTCCCACATTGTATCTATGAACTTTGTTAAATATCCCATATTTGTGATTCTTAGAACAAGATCTACTATATAGCTCATACCAGTCTTAATTCATTTTCATTCCTATGGAAATATCTAATTAGGAATATTTAGAATGATAATCTCAGAACTTCTAAGCTTGATTATCCAGTCCTCAACCTTGATACCTCAAGTGTTTAATTAATATTCGTGGATATTTTATCTTACATATAGTATAAGACAATACATGAAATGATAAAACAATGCCTTATAATTTTATTAATCATCATAAAGGGTACATACAATGCATTTGGGCTAGGGTTTATACTAACATTTATGGGTCTAAATGTAACGCCCTGAAAATTTATAGACTTAATCTATTTGGAAAATAGATTAAAAAAGAATCAAATTGGAAAAAAATTAGAAAAGTGCAGAAAATAGAAGATGAGCACAGACACGAGCATGACCGTGCTGATGGGCATGCTCATCATTCTGGAAATTGGTTAGCTCGTTTTTGTGCACGACCTGTTTGAAACTCATGCTGAAAAAGTATGGCACGACCATGAGCACGTCCCATGCCAGAGGTCGTGTTAACTGGACAATTTTAAACAGAATATCAAATGAACACTGTTTCATTGATTTTCAGAGCAAAAATGAGAGGTAAGAAGGTGAAAACCCTAGAAAGGTCCAGAGAGTGTGATTGAGCAAGGAGAAACCAAGTTCCTTGCTAAAAATCAGAGCAAATCATCAAGGTAAGCTTTTGAGCTTGTTTGGAATGAAGATATGTGTTGTTGAAGGTTGTTGAGGATTCTGAATTTATGAAGGAGAAATTGATTTAAATAGTGTTAAATAGTTAAAATTTAGTTAGTTGAATCCTTTAGAATGGATTAGAACACTTAAGTCATGATTTGAATGGGAAAAGTAAGATTCACAGGGATGTGAACCTAAATGAGGAAATTTGAGAATTTGATCTATAAGGATGTAATTTGAGTTCTATAGTTATGGAATGAGTTCATTAATAGCCTTGATTGGTATTTTTCATATAAGAAGAACCTTACGACCATTGGATCGAAGTTGAGCCCGGAGCCGACTTTGCGACTTTTGAGAGGTAAGTGTCGTTTACACTTACCATTGTATGTCTTGCGTATGTATGGTTAATTCATACTTGGTAATGATGCAAATAAGTTAAGATGGTAGCAAAATTGTGTCTTAAATGAATTATGTGTTATGATTACTATGTGTATTAGTTTTGATACTAATAATGATATGAAGTATACTTTGTGCTATATGATATGATTAAGATCTTGCTATGATGTTCATAATGTTGGATCAAGGGTGATCAACATAAGGTTCCGGACTTAGTTTTGATAATGGGAAACATTTTATAATGATAAAGATTGATTTTGCAGGAGAAAAGTTGGAATCTTGGAAAATAACGTGGGTTAATATTGGAGATAATACACGTTATTCATGGAATGCCCAGGTGAAGAATAACGTACGTTAAGTTGAAGGAAACATAATGTACGTTAAGTTGAAGGAAACATACGTTATTTGGATTAACGTACGTTATTTGTGAAAATAACACACGTTAACCTTTCGGGCTACTTTTACAAAAGTAAGACTTTTTAATTCCACAACGGCTATATTCAATTCCAACAGTCATATACGCTCATAGAGGCTATAAATAGATGGAAAACTCAGAGGAATTCATAAACTCAACTTCAGAAACATTCCAGCAATCTTAGTTTTCCATTCTTGTCATATTTTGCTTGATTCTTGAGTTATTTTTGTAAAGCTTTGTAGAAGCTAATTCTGAGTGTTAGTAAGTTCTTTGGAACTTAGAGGTTACAAAATTATGATTGTGTGTTGTAAATCTTTTGTGGAAATATTGTTGTAAAGAGTTCTCACTTAGCTCGAAAGTGAATATTAGTGAAATTGTTGAAAATCCTTAGTAGAGGTACTGAGGTAGTGGAGTAGGAAAGTTTAGTTTCGAATCACTCTAAATCGCTGTGTTAGTTGTCTCTTTGCCTTCTTCCAAACACCTTAGTTCAATTCAAAATTCCGCACGAAAATTCAGAAAAGAGGGAAATACGATTCAACACCCCTTCTCATATTTCCTACATATAATTGTTGTGTTCTATGAACTTGAAAAGAAATATGAATGGCATGAATTGGAATTGGTGGATTGATGAAGTTATGCATTATGAAAATGGTGGCTAATGCCTATGATATTCATATGTGATATGCATGAGCTATGTATTATTATTCATAACATGTTTTTTATTTGAGAATGATTTTATGAATGCATATGAGACATTCATGTGTTGCATAAGCATTGTGTGACACAAGCTATGCGATATTCTTAAGAGATGTGTGTAACCAATTACGAGCTGTGTGCTGTCCTAAGTTGTGTGCCAAGGAAGATTTTGAGGAAAAATAGGAAAACCCGGGGCACATTGTATGCGATTTGCATTGGTATTGCATTTACTTTCACTAGTGCATTCATATATGCATTCACTTATTATAGTTGATAACATGGGAAATGAAATGATGAGTATTGTTATGTGTATTGATGTGTGAATGATGTGAGGGTTGTTGATTTTGAAAGCATAAATGTTCTTTGTGATATGACCTTGGTTGGTAAGTATGTTGGCTTGATATTATGCTTAATTGCAGTACTGCACTGAAGAAATGGTAGTTGTAATAGAAGAGTAACTAATAAACCATGTTAATATGTTTACTGCTGTGTTTGCTATGAAGTTCAATTGTTAAAAGTACATTTTTGAGAGTCAGCATGACCCCCATGTTGACAGCACGCCCTCATGCTTCAGATCAATTTTTGGCACCACGAACCGTGCCTGAGTTATTTTGGAAAAATGGACGAGCATGACCTCGTGCTCAACACGGCACGACCGTGCCTCTCGAGAAAATACACTGAATAGAAATTAAACAGGGATTCAAGTACAGAACTGTGTAATAATTAATAAGGATTTTTACCTTATTGCATATAGTACTTAAATCGTAATAAACAACGATTACTTATGCATTAAACACTTTAGTAAGTGTGTTAAAGCACTTACTGAGTATGAAAATACTCACCTGTGTTTGTGTGATTTGTGATATTATGCAGATCGTAGGTAGATGCCAAACTCTACTACTGCGGTGCACTGTTTTTCTAGAGCTATACGAGATCCGAGATTCAGTCTTGGCTCCGAGATTCATAAGCATTTGCATACATTTGTTTATAGAATAACATTGTTTCATAGTTTGTTAAAATGGTAAAAATGCATTGAATATTTCAATGGTGGTGGTTTATTATTTAGAGAGAATTATATGTTTATTTTTTTTTTTTGATAATTGTATTTGTATAGGGCATGTTTCAATTGAAAGAATAATGACATCATATGTATGTTATAAGAATAATAACATCACAAGTATGTTATAAGAAAATTAAGAATAAAGATAATATTGAATTATACAATGATGGTAAGAATATAGAGTAAGAAAAATGACAGATGAAAGTAAAATTTAAAGTAATCAAAGAAAAAACATTAGCAAAGAAACAGATGAATAATCAATAAAAGCATATATAGTACCTTAAATGGTGATTAACGATAATGTAACAAAGATAAGCTCAAAAGTATTAAGTGTATTTAAAAACATGTATAATAAATAATTTAATGTAAATGTTTATTAATTTTAAATCTAAACTAGTGTATACTCACTGAGTTAGCAACTTACTAAATTAGATTACAAGTTAAAATATTATGTTAAAAAGGGATCGACTAGCTATAGCTTCGAGCAACCTCTCTCTCCTATTGCATTTATATTTTTATTTTCTCAATTTTATACTTTATTATTGTAATGCCCTAGAAATTCATCCTAATAAAATAATATTTATTTCTAGAACTTGAGAATATTAAATAAACTAATAAGAGAGGAGAGAAAAACGAGAAAAATAATTTTAAGGGGCAACATAACCTAGTGGCACGACGTACACAGACCATGTAAAAATCACTATAGGTTTTGGTTAAGGTTTTGAAGTTTGAATTAATTAAGATGAATAGGTGTGTGTGAAATGTGTGTGAGACTAGTATCATGAATAACCTAGGAGAGAAAGGGAAAAACATGATTGATTAAGGTTTGAGTTGCAAATAAGAGATTTGAGAGTAAATTGTGACTTTTGGGGAAAATTGTTATAAAGGGAAATTAATACACGTATGAATGTTAGTTATAGAAGGCAAAATTCAATGGTAGGAGCAGAGTCGAATGTTGGAGTATCTGAGCTTTATTGGATTCGGGGTAAGTGTGCCGAATTTACACTTACCAAGATATTGATTGTATGTGTATGGTTAAGTATAATTGATTGTGTATTAAATAAAATGTGATTTGAATGCTTGGTTGGTGAATGCGATATATGGATTGCAATGTTAAACTAATTAAGATGTTGGTATGGTATGAATTGTGTTGAATTGTATGGTGAACCATATGTGAAATCATGACATGTTGCATGAGCATTATTGTAACGCCCCAAAAATTTTAATGATAATAATAATAATGATAATAATAATAATAATAATCATAATAATAATAATAATAATAATAATAATAATAATAATAATAATTGTGGAGCTCAATATTAAAACCATTTATTTCAAAATATTTTCAAACTTCTCGCAAAAACACTGATTATATTAGTAAAATAAAAGAGTTATTAAGATTTACAATGAACGTTATTAAAAGCCATCAAAACAAAATGTATCCTTTTCAAACTCTTTTATAACTAATTGGGTTTGCTAAACACATGCTTGAATCCTCCTCGTAAATCTTTCTAAACCTGCACATCATTAAACAACCAAATGGGGTGAGTATACAAAATATTCAGTAAGTGATAACAAAATGTTGTTAAAATGATGTACAGGGAAAACTCCAGTCAGCACGGGGCGTGCTCGATAAATACGGGGACGTGCTCATCTCTAATTTCCCAGTTGGCACAGGCGTGTCTCCATTGAACATGAGATCGTGCTCTTACAAGTTTTCCAGATTCATCAACCAGCACGAAGCCAGCACAAGGTGTGCTGA